>JAHKKF010496509.1:0-11100 GCA_019740295.1 Labeo calbasu | reverse complement strand
TTGAGAATTTTTAACCAAAGTATATTATAGACTTTCCATTAAGACCCTAAAGAATCATATCAACTTGTGGAAAATGGGCATCCGATGACCCCTTTAAATAAGTTATAGTCTGATTGTGCCTGATTGGGTTGTACATGGTAGTTTTGTTTTTTTGGGGGGTTATATCCCTCCTACCCCCCCACCCCCCACCCCCCACCCCAAACAACGTCCCTGCATGTATCTAAACAGCTTGCTGAGAACAGAGCTGATTTTGACAAGATAAAAAGGGTGCTGTTTCACACTACCATTGAGAAATTTTAACCAAAAGACCCTAAAGAATCATATCAACTTGTGCAGCCATCCACCTGGTGGCAACAGAAATGTTTTGGCTTCACTTTTTTGCATATGTGAGGAACACCTGGTTCTGTTCTGTTCAGACAGAACAGCACAATGAATTGTATTTGATCATGATTACAATTTCTACTTCACTTGATTTATTAAGCATAATTGTGTGCGATATTTGCCTGCATTATTTCACTTGCATTTGTGTTATCTTGCATTGGTAACAAGCCTCCACAAGCTTTCATGGTTGTGGTTGCCAGATGTCAAAAGTTTAAACGCCTCAGAGCTTTTTTTCTTTGTTTGCTTTTGCTTAATCTCCCCAACCTGGCATATTAGTTAATGTTATTATTACCAGTGTTGGGGGTAACGCATTACAAGTAACACGAGTTACGTAATCAAATTACTTTTTTAAGTAACTAGTAAATTCAACAATATGAATTAGCAAAAATTACTTTAGATAAACTAACATTTGTGCTTCATGATCTTCTCCTGCATGAATGCACTTTTCTTTCAGCCTGAGGTGAATTCATTTCACTTCTGGTGTGAAAGGGCTTTTACATTTGCCAAAATTTGAATTTTTTATATTAAAAACAAAGAAGCAAGCCCTGCCCAGATTTAAAAAGTAACACAAAAGTAATGTAACACATTACTTTCCACAAAAAGTAACTAAGTAATGTAATTACTTATTTTTTAGTGAGTAGCACAAAATTGTGATGCATTACATTTAATACAGCAAAACAGAGAAACAGAACACAGCTACACATTGAAAAAAAGCTTGTTATTAATTTCACATATTTTCCTGACTGATAAACACTGAGCATGACTAAGAACTGTACATCTTATTCAGCCAACCTGACAGGTATTTGTAGTGCAACACTGAAATCTGAAACGCAGTCCAATACTTACAATGTTATCAGGTGGTCAATTCGTACAAATTCGTACAACCTGGCTTGCACGAATTAGTACGTTTTGTGAAAAATCATACATATTTTACAAAGTGTGGCAAATTCGAATTCTAATGAATGACTACCCTTAACCCCACCCCTAAACCCACCCCTCACAGACAGTGTTGCCAAGTCCACGGTTTTCCTGCGGAATTGGGCTACTTTAATACTGTTGTCGCGGGTTGTTTTTGATCTTTGCGACCCCAATAATGTCATATTTATCCCCTGAAATACAAATTTACCAGGGGAACCCTGACAAAAAAATGTGTATTTTATCCCCCAGAATGCGATTTTTAACAGTGGACCCCCTCTTGAAATACGATTGGGCTAGTTTTGGGCTAGTCCTGAGTAGCAATTGGGCAGGGTTTGTTGTGAAAACCTGGCAACCCTCCTTACAGAACTCATACAAAATCGTACAAGTGATAACGTTGGATTACCTGCCAGATCCAAAAAAGAGATGGCAAGTTTTATAAAGTATGTTCTATAAACATATTTTGAAAGCATAATTTCTGTTCTAAGAACGGCTGATGTGGTTATGGATGCCGTGCTGTGTTGACATTCCAAGTGAAGATGCAGAGCTTATGAGGGAATTGCATTGTTTTTCATTGTCCCTTGAACAACTGCACTCCTAATGGTTTAGGAATGCTTAGGTATGCTCACTTCTGGAATTCTGAAATCTGGAATTGAGCCCAAGAGTGCTGCAAGGATCACATATTTGAGGCCACAACCTAAAAATGAATTAACATTTTAGCACTTCCAGTTCAATAATGTAATGCTCTTGCAAACTATTCAGGGAATTGTTTTTTAAAGACTGAAATTGTTGTCTTAAGTCTAAAAGTGATGATGATAAAGTCATGCAACTGTGATGTAGTTGTTGTTTGTATTTAGGTTTAAAAATTCATTTTCATCATTTTCTATTTAATTACTAGTATTGCATTTTATCTTCGTTTTATTGTATTTATTTGTCTTACTGGTATCATAAAAGCCATATTTCCAGCCAAAACAACAATACTGTATTGTTTAAGACTGTGTCTTAAAAACTAGTTTGACCACCAAGCAGTTAACCAAGAAAAATTCTGTCTTATTTTTCTGATTCTTATTGTGCCAGTCTACCTTTTTGAAACTGACTTTAAAATGTTATGCGCAGCCTTTAAGAAAACTAATTAGATGACAAAACTTGTATAACTAGTCTTAAAAAAATTTATTGAACTGGCACTTGGTCACATCATCCTCCCCTATTCCCTCTATTAAAATATGACAAAATACATGAGTAAACAGTCTTTTATTGGTACAAAACAAAAACAAGAGAAGACCAGGCAAAAAAAGGCCTTAACCAATCATGAATTTCATGAAACTTGAACAGATGAAATGATAAACGTCCTCCTAAAAGATAACAAACCTCCTTTAACACATTGCCTCCCCTCCCTTCTTCCCCCGAATCCCATAATCCTCTCATTTGTTTGTTCCTCAATCTTCTCCTCCTAACGCAATCAGTCTTTTATTTGGACCCTGTGGACAGCAAGGCGATCAGACCTGAAGAGGCACTAATGGACAGAATGTAGTTCCTGCAACAGACAAATGAAGAAAATGATAAACATATGGATCAATCAATACGCTTCAACAGACACAAAGACTGAATATTACAGTAAACTTACACTGTTGGATTGAAGTTCTTCAGCAAGAAGAAAGAGGCAATGATGACAATCAAGAGGAACAGAGTGTTGTTGTAAAAGATGGAAAAAGTGGTGGCCTCGTAATCAGCGACCTCGTTCTTCTTCCACAGGATCCTGCAACAAACACTCACTGTTAGCAACAAAATACTTCTAAAATGATGGAACAAGCATGTTCTGTGCCACATTTAAGACAGCAGATCAACAGGATAAAGTTGTTAATTCAATCAATGTCTTAATCACCAGTGTTGTTATTTTAGGTAACTGAAATAAATCTGAAATAAAATACGAATATTACATGAAACTAGAAACAAAAATTTAAAACAAAAAAACATAAAAGCTCAAGTTGAAGTACTAGAATTACAAAATAATAATAATAATAATAATAATAATAAAATAAAAAAATAAAAATAAAAATCAATAAATAAACCAAAACTATACAGAAATATAACAAAAAAAAAATCAATATCAATAACAGCTGACATAAACATTAATATTTATCACAATTAAAACTAACATACCTCTCGTCCTTCTCTTTGCGGGACATTTTGCGGTTGTCTGCCTCAGAGAGCTTGCGGGTCACTTCCTTGGACACGGCATCTTCACGTTTCTGAGCGACCCTGGAAGTACAGTTCCATAATTATCAATTCTGTCTTCTGGTAAAGTTCAATTCTGTCTTCTGGTAAACCAAAAGAGTCTCTCAGGAGTCAGAGAAACAGAAAAGAATGCATTGAAACAATGTTTGAGGTCATTCTTACTTGTGCTTGAGGACGAATTTGACGTTCTTGTAAGCAAAGGCAACCAGGTAGGTGCTGACTAGAGTCATAACTGCATACAAGACCGCAGACTGAACCAAATCCATATGCCAGATCCTCCAAAACAGCCCTGTTACAAAATAACCCACACGCAAGAACCAGGTCAGACCAAAATACAGGAGTTTTGCTACATTTTATTCATTAAAATATCACTATGAGTAAGTAAAACAACAACAGTGGTCACATAGAGACCACAAATTTTAAGTTAGCTTTAAGTAAGAATCTATGGCAAACCTATAGAATAGAATAGAATAAAATAGAATAGAATAGAATAGAATAGAATAGAATAGAATAGAATAGAACAGGCAGCTCACTTTTAAGACAACCTACACGTCAGGAGGAATACTGAGAGTTTTAATAGCTGGAACAGATCAGGAACTTACAGATGGGGATTGCGGACACGATTAGCGCATTGCCGTAGAATAGCGCCGTAGATTTCGCCGACAGGTTCCTGCTGAAATCCTGCAGGAGAAGATCCTCCTCTGACTGCTGTTTGTTGGTGCCTTTGGGTGCCATGTCTCCGGGCTGTGCTCCTCTGTGATTCTCGGCTTGAGTGAAAAGAGACAGACACGTATGTGATCCGAATGGACGAAACGCTTACGCCGCGTCAGCACAAGCAGTGACGTAGAATTAATGCGCAGACGCAGAGCTCAAGGAGTCTAGTGGAGCTGCTGCCCTCCAGTGACCGGGAGGAGCAACCGCATTTACAGGAATAGTTTACCCCAAAATTACATTTCGATCATTATTTACTCACACTCACGTTCTTTTCAAATCTGCATGTTGCCATGTTTTGGTGGGTTTTTTTGTTTGTTTGTTTGTTAGTTTTTGTTTTTTTTGAACGAACAAAAACACGAATTTGATTATGATGTCCATATATATATATATATATATATATTTTTTTTTTAAGATAATCATCAGATTTATTTATTTATTTGAACATATACATAAAAATGACGTATGTTTTATTTTAAAAAATAAAGTATTTCATACACATGTATATTTGTTGACCACTAGATGGAGACAGATATTGAAGTTTACTGGAAAGTTAAAGAACGTTTGACTACGGTTCATAGAAGCAGTGTTGGGGGTAACCATTACAAGTAACGCGAGTTATGTAATCAGATTACTCTCCTGTCCCCATATTGAGAGAAATCGGGAGTAGTATGTAACTTTCATTCTAGAATAAATGTGAACATTCATTAATTCATCTCATGAATTCACTCACGATAATAATAATAACAATATTAATATTAAAAAATTTACTCAAGATAAACTGTTCTTCTTCTGTTTTTATTCCTGAAGAGTGTTGAACATTCGTCTTCTGGTTTCTGCTGTACAGACTTGAATTTACTTTTCCTTCAGGTGTGAACAGGCATTTACATTTGCCAAAAATATAACTTTTTATATTAAAACAAACAAGCATGCCCTGTCCAGATTTAAAAAGTAACGCAAAAGTAACGTAACACATTACTTTCTGTAAAAAGTAATGTAATTAGTTACTTTTTTAGAGAGTAACGCAAAATTGTAATGTATTACTTTTATAAGTAACTTTCCCCAACACTGCTTAGAATTAAATTTGATCTGTTCAGAATAATCTGAATTAGTTCACTATGCAAATCTTGACTGTATAAATAAATGATCTATTAGATCCTATATTAATATTACATATTAAACATTAATACTGGGATTTTGTTTTATGAGGCTATTCATCAAATTTAATTAAAATATTTATTTCAGTGCTTAAGTTTTTGTTTGTATAATATGTGTGTACTGTGTATATTTATTTTGTATATATAAGTGTACACACATGCATGTATATATTTAAAAAAAATGTTATGTTTATATATTAAAAATATTTATATATAATATCAATTAGATGAATCTACAGGTAAATGTTTTTAAAATATATACTGCATGTGTATGTATTTATATATACATAATAAATATACACAATATACACACATTTTATTTAAATATATATATATATTTTTTGATTCGATTAATCATTTTACAGCACTTTTTATTTATTTGTTTATTGTCTGAACAGTTTTACCATACTTAGGCACCTTTGTTGCATAGTAAACATGTATTATTTCGATGTTTTTAGAGAATACAAATCATGATTATATCCTAATCTATATATTAATTCTCGCTTTTTTCACAAATGTGTATGTGTATATTTCCTTTAGATGTGTTCTATATTTGTTGTTAAGTGCTCCAACCGTAACCCTAACGTGCAAGTTCAGTGCTTTACCTCATTTATTCTATATTGATACATTGTGGATTAAAAAGCAAATCAATTTATTTATTTATTTATTTTAACCTTTACATAAAATGTATGTAGTAAAAGAAATGAGACGTAACGCATATATTCGTTGACCACTAGATGGAGACAGATATTAAAGTTTATGGAAAAATTAAAGAATGTTCGACTGTTCTTAGTAGGAAATTTGATTCGTTCACAATATTCTGAATAAGTTTACTAACTTCGATATCTTGCCCATACAAATAAATGATCTGTAAGACGCTATATTAACATTAAACATTAACACTGGGATTTAGTTTTATGGGTCTATACCTTAAATTAAATTATTTTTATTTATTTATTTATTCATTTATTGTTTGTTTGTTTTGTCTGAACAGTGTTCTAAAGTATTTAAGAACCCTTGTTAACAATAGTAAACAAGCTATATTTGGACATATTTTAGAGAATACAAATAGTGATTATGTCCTGAACTATATAATTCTCTGTAAACTCTATGCATAAAGCCAAATTTATTTAAAAGGCCCAACTTTTTTTTTTTTTTTTCACTTTTTTTTTCACAAATGTGTGTGTGTTTCCATTAGATGTGTTCTATATTTGTTGTAAGTGCTCTAACCTTAACCCTAACGTGCAAGCTTCAGTCTTGCTTGACCTAATTTGTTGTATATTAATAAATAGTGGATTTAAAAAAAAAAAAAAAAAACGCTCCTAACTTTTCCCACCCAGGGCAAGCTGTTAAAATTTGAAAACAGTATGTGACATTGACAGGTTTACAAGCATATTGTCTGAAATTTAATTCGTAGAATAAGGAAAGGGACTTTTACTGCTTCCTGAGACAATAGTCTCTCTGTCTCTCTGTTTACTTTTCTTTTCCACCTTGACAAAACAGAGTGATGCATCATTCAGTTTCTTTAGGGAAGAAACACAGCCTGCCACCCAACCAGTATCAAATATCTGAGAAAAGCAGATTATTTTTCATGTCTGAGACACACCTCTATAAAAAAAAAAAAAAAAAAAGTTTGGGACACATGTATTTCTATGGACATTTAATAGAGATTTTACCTACCTTGGAGCTGGTTTGTTTTTGTGCTCTTCTTAGGAGAATACACTTGTACCGCCAAGTCGCCTTCATTCAAAAATGATCCCATTTACTTTAGTTTTCAGTAACTATGAGCTGGGTTTGGAAAGGCAGAAGGCGAATTAATTGCGAGGAGAGAAAAAAATGAGAAGGAAAGTAAACTAGCTGGCAGTACACAGCATTACACAATGGTTGTAGATGACAAAGAAAGCAGAAAGCACCAGGGAGCCACCAGTTAGGGCAAAGTTCAGGTAAACGCATCCTGGGTTTCCCCGGTCAACAAAGGGCAGTTATGAAATGGGTGTAGACGTCAAGGTTTGTTTCTTTATTTGACATCAGAATGACTGGCAGCCTAGTCATGGCAGCTGGTTTGATCACATTTGCACCTCATTCTGGAGAATGGGTGGATCCATTCAATGGCAGCCAGATCTGTATGTGACGGTGCTTTGATCCGAAAGCACCCGACTTTACGAGGCTGCATAGGATGACAGTGCTGACAGTGTTGTGTATTTTGTCAGAAGGACTTGCTTTTTGTTCGCTTGCCATTTTTAGATCTAGGGTGTGTTTGAAATGCACTGTAGTATTTGTAAACGGTAGATAATTGACAAATGCTACATTTGTGGTGGACAGGTTAAACTATTAAAAAAGACAAATGAAAACATCATGATTATGCAAAAAGCAAAGAAAGAGGAAACCAGAAAACCTGCTTTGTTGTGTCATGGGTTGGTTGTGATGAAAGAATATTAATTTTTGGGTGCACTGTCCCTTTACTAATCGTCATGCTTATGTACATGTTTGTATTAAGATGCATAAACAGTATGTGCGCATGCATGTATGTGTCCAGTGCATCTGTATTTTAGTTTAAAAAGTATTCTCGTAGGTTCATAACATTACCATTGAGCTACTGATGTCACATGGACCATTTTAACGATGTCCTTACTACCTTTCTGGGCCTTGAACGTGGTAGTTCCACTGCTGTCTATGCTTGGCCAAAAAGCTCTTGGATTTCATTAAAAGTATCTTAATTTGTGTGAAGATGAACAAAGGTCTTACGGGTTTGAAACGACACGAGGGTGAGTAATTAATGACAGGATTTTTTAGTTTTGGGTGAACTATCCCTTTAACACCTTTTCATTTCTTTTCAATAGAGGAAATGTGATGTAAGGAAGGATGCTGATATCCCTGAGAATCTATCTGAGAATAGTGCTGTTCTGTGTCTTTTGTTTATATATATATTCTCTCTCACAAACTGAGAACACTGTCCCAGACTCACAAATATTTCAGATATTCACAACATTATAAAATACTCAAGTAAAAATGGAAGGGAACAGTTTAGTTCCAAAATTGTGATACATAAACCCAACAGTCTAGCTTATTAGTGCATTTCACTAAAATATTCAACTCAAAAGTTATTTGAACAAAATGATTACATTAAACAGAACTAGCTCATTTTTAGTACCAATGCTTTGCTTCAGACTCCGAAAGGAGAGTAAATGTTGAAATTAAGTGTTATTTTATGTGTATAATGTAAATGATGTCTCTTGTTGAAATATGTAGTAGAAAACCCATGAAAGATTTATGTTATTTAAAAAATCCACATTGTTTTGTGCATATTTTGGACTATGCGAGGCACCATTATTTCGGTGACCTAAAATGGTTGCGCTCGGTGAACTACTGGCGCTACATCTTGCCGCAGCACAATATGGAATACACAACTTGGAAAATAATATAGGAGATCTGTTAGTGTTTAATGTTCTGTGACACTGATTTAAAAGGGTTTCTGTTATGAGTTGTTGGGGTTACCACTGTGTTGAAGGTCAAAGAATTATATGATTTCATGTAAAAGCAGTTTTAAAAGCAGTAACAGTATTTTTTATGCAAGTTTTTATAGTTGCAGACTTGTGCGGTATTGCAAACTAGCAGTTAACTACAAGATATTTGAGTTCATTTAATGTTTCCATTTTTAATGGGCTCAACCAATACACTGAAGTTTCAACTCAAGTATTTGAGTTGAGTGTTTAATTGTTTATTAAGGTTTTTTTAATGAACTCAAATTGAATATGTTTATAGTACTCATAACTATTGGTTTCTAAATAAAGTGAATTTATTGGTTTCCTTAATGAAAAACTGGGTTTTACAATGTTACATGTTATAAGTTTAAATAATATACTTTTCATATTTTCTATAAACATAGTATTTTTTTTCTAGTATTCTAGGTGTTTTCCATGGCATTTCAATGCAGTAGCGTATTGTGGGCGATTGTTTGTGCTAACTGTTTGATGAAGGTGGTTTGTCTGTTTTATCTAAAAATCCCCAAAACTCCCACCAGGTGTTGTGAAGTTTTGAGTTTTTCTTTAGGCTTTAGAGGATTTGGGGTAAATTTGGTTATAGCTTTCCAAAGGGTAAATTTTAACCTTTTTTTTGAGAGAGTCCAGAGCATTGTACTGCAGTGTTTCTTTCCAGACGGAGTGAAAAACTGAGGACTAATTTGCAAAAGTAGCTTTTTTACATCTTCTCAGTCATTTAACAAACAATTTGATTGACAGCAGTGGTTCTAGAGGCAAAGTTGTCTGGAATGAGGAGTACTATTGTGTAATATGAATATTGTGTGTATCGTGGTTTTTCCTGTGATCTCAGATTGAGCTCTTACATAAGTGTTCTGAGTTTGGTGGAGATATCTCATGTTCAGCAGTTGTAGGCATTTTACAAAAAGTGGCCCTGCCCCTTTCGAACATTTTGGCGCCACTTTGCAACAGTGAGTTGAAAGTTCAACTTATTTAGATTTCATACTTTTGATTGTTGTACTGCCCCCGTCAGGCCGATTGGGGCGAGCCTTGGTCATGTTGTAGGTGGTGTGAGTACTACCATCCCTCCAAGTTTTAAGTCTCTACAACTTACGGTTTGGACTGCACAATCTGTTTTACGTGGAGATCGCTGATCAGTGACCATTTTAACAATTACAATAGGGTTTCAGCGCTACGCACTTGAACCCCTACAAACAAAAAAGCACACACTACCTCAACAAATTTAGGTCTACCTCACACACAATTTAAGGTATCATTAATGATGTTAGTCTATGTCATTTTATTCAAGAACTGCATCCTGGTATGGAAGTCAGCACTAAATCAGGCATTTTGGCTTTTTGTTTGTAATAGGGGTCATGATGTTCTTCAGAAGCACAGAGCACATGCTTAGCCTGAGGCCAATGGCTTGAGGGTTACACCGACCTGCCAAGGCCGCTTGCAAAAAGCAAACAACAAAAAGAGAGGGAAAGAAAACCTCAAGACACTGACATTTTGGCAGGAGAGGAAAGCTCATTCGTCTATCTGCATCTGAAAGGTCACTGCATTTTGTGGAGCGTCAACTCTGCGTGTGAAGAACACGGGAGATGGAAAAACAAACTTGGTGTGACCACTCAAAAAGCAAAAACAACACAGCAGGACTCCAACAAAAAGCGGAGGTTGAGGGTTAAATAAAAAAATAAAAACTCAAGCTGCTCTTTGACTTTAAAATCGACCTTTTCATCTAAGGAAAGACCAGAACAAAGACTGAAGAAGAGACAGAATGCGGAGGAAATAATGACTGCTGAGTTAGCTTGACATAATGGATATCAAAGTTTGTGTGCCTGAAATGACTTCACCGTTTGTGCATCTTTGAAGACACAGGAGAAAAGAAGAACATATGATTTTGTGTGAGCTATTATTATGTGGTCAATATGCTGAACAAACACATACTGTGCATAAACAGACACATACAGAATTCTTCAGACTTCATATGGCAAAAGACTGGGTTGGAAAAGTAAATATGATGCTATGAACTAAATCACAGCTAAGTTTGTGGTGTTTGTTTAATTTAAGCATTCCAGTTTGAAGGTCTAAAGGTCAACACTCAAACTAATCCATCCTGACTGTGGTAACAAGAGAAGCATTAACCATTAATCATACTGGTAAATTTCTTTTTTTATATATATTTTCTTTTTTGGTAACTTTATATCTCCAAGGATCCCTAA
>JAHKKF010496508.1:0-11021 GCA_019740295.1 Labeo calbasu | reverse complement strand
TTGAGAATTTTTAACCAAAGTATATTATAGACTTTCCATTAAGACCCTAAAGAATCATATCAACTTGTGGAAAATGGGCATCCGATGACCCCTTTAAATAAGTTATAGTCTGATTGTGCCTGATTGGGTTGTACATGGTAGTTTTGTTTTTTTGGGGGGTTATATCCCTCCTACCCCCCCACCCCCCACCCCCCACCCCAAACAACGTCCCTGCATGTATCTAAACAGCTTGCTGAGAACAGAGCTGATTTTGACAAGATAAAAAGGGTGCTGTTTCACACTACCATTGAGAAATTTTAACCAAAAGACCCTAAAGAATCATATCAACTTGTGCAGCCATCCACCTGGTGGCAACAGAAATGTTTTGGCTTCACTTTTTTGCATATGTGAGGAACACCTGGTTCTGTTCTGTTCAGACAGAACAGCACAATGAATTGTATTTGATCATGATTACAATTTCTACTTCACTTGATTTATTAAGCATAATTGTGTGCGATATTTGCCTGCATTATTTCACTTGCATTTGTGTTATCTTGCATTGGTAACAAGCCTCCACAAGCTTTCATGGTTGTGGTTGCCAGATGTCAAAAGTTTAAACGCCTCAGAGCTTTTTTTCTTTGTTTGCTTTTGCTTAATCTCCCCAACCTGGCATATTAGTTAATGTTATTATTACCAGTGTTGGGGGTAACGCATTACAAGTAACACGAGTTACGTAATCAAATTACTTTTTTAAGTAACTAGTAAATTCAACAATATGAATTAGCAAAAATTACTTTAGATAAACTAACATTTGTGCTTCATGATCTTCTCCTGCATGAATGCACTTTTCTTTCAGCCTGAGGTGAATTCATTTCACTTCTGGTGTGAAAGGGCTTTTACATTTGCCAAAATTTGAATTTTTTATATTAAAAACAAAGAAGCAAGCCCTGCCCAGATTTAAAAAGTAACACAAAAGTAATGTAACACATTACTTTCCACAAAAAGTAACTAAGTAATGTAATTACTTATTTTTTAGTGAGTAGCACAAAATTGTGATGCATTACATTTAATACAGCAAAACAGAGAAACAGAACACAGCTACACATTGAAAAAAAGCTTGTTATTAATTTCACATATTTTCCTGACTGATAAACACTGAGCATGACTAAGAACTGTACATCTTATTCAGCCAACCTGACAGGTATTTGTAGTGCAACACTGAAATCTGAAACGCAGTCCAATACTTACAATGTTATCAGGTGGTCAATTCGTACAAATTCGTACAACCTGGCTTGCACGAATTAGTACGTTTTGTGAAAAATCATACATATTTTACAAAGTGTGGCAAATTCGAATTCTAATGAATGACTACCCTTAACCCCACCCCTAAACCCACCCCTCACAGACAGTGTTGCCAAGTCCACGGTTTTCCTGCGGAATTGGGCTACTTTAATACTGTTGTCGCGGGTTGTTTTTGATCTTTGCGACCCCAATAATGTCATATTTATCCCCTGAAATACAAATTTACCAGGGGAACCCTGACAAAAAAATGTGTATTTTATCCCCCAGAATGCGATTTTTAACAGTGGACCCCCTCTTGAAATACGATTGGGCTAGTTTTGGGCTAGTCCTGAGTAGCAATTGGGCAGGGTTTGTTGTGAAAACCTGGCAACCCTCCTTACAGAACTCATACAAAATCGTACAAGTGATAACGTTGGATTACCTGCCAGATCCAAAAAAGAGATGGCAAGTTTTATAAAGTATGTTCTATAAACATATTTTGAAAGCATAATTTCTGTTCTAAGAACGGCTGATGTGGTTATGGATGCCGTGCTGTGTTGACATTCCAAGTGAAGATGCAGAGCTTATGAGGGAATTGCATTGTTTTTCATTGTCCCTTGAACAACTGCACTCCTAATGGTTTAGGAATGCTTAGGTATGCTCACTTCTGGAATTCTGAAATCTGGAATTGAGCCCAAGAGTGCTGCAAGGATCACATATTTGAGGCCACAACCTAAAAATGAATTAACATTTTAGCACTTCCAGTTCAATAATGTAATGCTCTTGCAAACTATTCAGGGAATTGTTTTTTAAAGACTGAAATTGTTGTCTTAAGTCTAAAAGTGATGATGATAAAGTCATGCAACTGTGATGTAGTTGTTGTTTGTATTTAGGTTTAAAAATTCATTTTCATCATTTTCTATTTAATTACTAGTATTGCATTTTATCTTCGTTTTATTGTATTTATTTGTCTTACTGGTATCATAAAAGCCATATTTCCAGCCAAAACAACAATACTGTATTGTTTAAGACTGTGTCTTAAAAACTAGTTTGACCACCAAGCAGTTAACCAAGAAAAATTCTGTCTTATTTTTCTGATTCTTATTGTGCCAGTCTACCTTTTTGAAACTGACTTTAAAATGTTATGCGCAGCCTTTAAGAAAACTAATTAGATGACAAAACTTGTATAACTAGTCTTAAAAAAATTTATTGAACTGGCACTTGGTCACATCATCCTCCCCTATTCCCTCTATTAAAATATGACAAAATACATGAGTAAACAGTCTTTTATTGGTACAAAACAAAAACAAGAGAAGACCAGGCAAAAAAAGGCCTTAACCAATCATGAATTTCATGAAACTTGAACAGATGAAATGATAAACGTCCTCCTAAAAGATAACAAACCTCCTTTAACACATTGCCTCCCCTCCCTTCTTCCCCCGAATCCCATAATCCTCTCATTTGTTTGTTCCTCAATCTTCTCCTCCTAACGCAATCAGTCTTTTATTTGGACCCTGTGGACAGCAAGGCGATCAGACCTGAAGAGGCACTAATGGACAGAATGTAGTTCCTGCAACAGACAAATGAAGAAAATGATAAACATATGGATCAATCAATACGCTTCAACAGACACAAAGACTGAATATTACAGTAAACTTACACTGTTGGATTGAAGTTCTTCAGCAAGAAGAAAGAGGCAATGATGACAATCAAGAGGAACAGAGTGTTGTTGTAAAAGATGGAAAAAGTGGTGGCCTCGTAATCAGCGACCTCGTTCTTCTTCCACAGGATCCTGCAACAAACACTCACTGTTAGCAACAAAATACTTCTAAAATGATGGAACAAGCATGTTCTGTGCCACATTTAAGACAGCAGATCAACAGGATAAAGTTGTTAATTCAATCAATGTCTTAATCACCAATGTTGTTATTTTAGGTAACTGAAATAAATCTGAAATAAAATATGAATATTACATGAAACTAGGAAAAAAAAACAGATATAAAAGCTCAAGTTGAAGTACTAGAATTACTAAAATAACAACAACAATAATAATAATAATAATAATAATAATAATAATAATAAAATAAAAATCAATAAATAAACCAAAAATATACAGAAATATTACAAAAAGAAAACTGAAAAAAAAAGCTATTTTAAATAATGAACACCATACTGTATAAGTTTTAAGAATATATCGATAACAGCTGACATAAACATTAGAATTTATCACAATTAAGACTAACATACCTCTCATCCTTCTCTTTGCGGGACATTTTGCGGTTGTCTGCCTCAGACAGTTTGCGGGTCACTTCCTTGGACACGGCATCTTCACGTTTCTGAGCGACCCTGGAAATACAGTTCCATAATAATCAATTCTGTCTTCTGGTAAAGTTGACAAAAACCAAAACAGTCTCTCAGGAGTCAGAGAAACAGAAAAGAAGGTATTCTTACTTGTGCTTGAGGACAAATTTGACGTTCTTGTAAGCAAAAGCAACCAGGTAGGTGCTGACTAGAGTCATAACTGCATACAGGACTGCGGACTGAACCAAATCCATATGCCAGATCCTCCAAAACAGCCCTGTTACAAAATAATACATATGCAAGAACCAGGTGAGAACAAAATACAGGAATTTTGCTACATTTTATTCACTAAAATATCACTATGAGTAAGTTAAGTAAAACAACAACAGTAGTCATATAGAGACCACAAATAAAGTGTAGCGAAAACGCTTTAAATCAGAATCTATAGCAAACCTATGGAATGGAATAGAATAGAATAGAACAGAATAGAATAAAAAGAATAGAACAGGCAGCTCACTTTTAAGACAACCTACACGTCAGGAGGAATACTGAGAGTTTTATTAGCTGGAACAGATCAGGAACTTACAGATGGGGATTGCGGACACGATTAGCGCATTGCCGTAGAATAGCGCCGTAGATTTCGCCGACAGGTTCCTGCTGAAGTCCTGCAGGAGAAGATCCTCCTCTGACTGCTGTTTGTTGGTGCCTTTGGGTGCCATGTCGCCGGGCTGTGCTCCTCTGTGATTCTCGGCTTGAGTGAAAAGAGACAGACACGTATGTGATCCGAATGGATGAAACGCTTACGCCGCGTCAGCACAAACAGTGACGTAGAATTGATGCGCGCAGACGCAGAGCTCAAGGAGTCTCGTGGAGCTGCTGCCCTCTTGTGACGGGGAGGAGCAACCGCATTTACGGGAATAGTTTACGCCAAAATTACATTTCGATCATTATTTACTCACACTCATTTACTCACTTTTTTTGTTTATTTGTTTTTTTGCATCTTGTCACACTTGAAACACTTGAAAGTTGTAGTAACCAAGGCTTGTCAAACACCTAAACGAACAAAAACACGAATTTGATTATGATGTTCATATAGATATACATATTGATTTTAAGAAAATCATCAGATGTATTTATTTTTTTGAACCCATACATAAAAATTATGTACGTTATGTATGTTTTATTTAAAAAAATTAAGTATTTCGTACATGTATATTTGTTGACCACTAGATGGAGACAGATATTGAAGTTTACTGGAAAGTTAAAGAACGATTGACTATGGTTCTTAGAAGCAGTGTTGGGGGTAACCATTACTAGTAACGCGAGATTCTGATTATTTACGTAATCAGATTACTCTCCTGTCCCCATACTGAGAGAAATCGGGAGTAGTATTCATTCTAGAATAAATGTGAACATACATTAATTCATCTCACTCACTCACAATAATAATAATAAAAATAATAATAATAATAATAATAATCAAAAATTACTCAAGATGAACTGTTCTTCTTCTTTTTTTTATTCCTGAAGAGTGTTAAACTTTCGTCTTCTGCATTCTGCTATACAGACGTGCATTTACTTTTCTTTCAGGTGTGAACGGGCTTTTACATTTGGCAAAAATATAACATTTTATATTAAAACAAACAAGCATGCCCTGTCCAGATTTTAAAAGTAACGAAAAGTAACGTAACACGTTACTTTCTGTAAATAGTAATGTAATTAGTTACTTTTTTAGGGAGTAACGCAAAATTGTAATGTATTACTCTTATCATTTCCCCAACACTGCTTAGAGGTAAATTTGATCTGTTTGGAATAATCTGAATTATTTTGTAATTATATTTATATCATTTTTATTTTGTAACTATATTTATTTTGAGTGTACACACAGGAATGTATATATTTAAGAAAAATATGTTATGTTTATATATTAAAAATATTTATATATAATATCAATTATATGAATATACATGTAAACACATGTAAATGTTTTTAAAATATATACTGCATGTGTATGTATTTATACTTACATAATAAACATACACAGTATACACACATTTTATTTAAAGAAAAACTTTTATTTTGGATGCGATCAATTGTGATTAATCATTTTACAGCACTTTTTATTTATTTATTTATTTATTTATTGTCTAACCAGTGTTTTACCGTATTTAGGCACCTTTGTTACATAGTAAAAATGTATTATTTCGATGTATTTAGAGAATACAAATCATGATTATATCCTAATCTATATATTAATTCTCGCTTTTTTCACAAATGTGTATGTGTATATTTCCTTTAGATGTGTTCTATATTTGTTGTTAAGTGCTCCAACCGTAACCCTAACGTGCAAGTTCAGTGCTTTACCTCATTTATTCTATATTGATACATTGTGGATTAAAAAGCAAATCAATTTATTTATTTATTTATTTTAACCTTTACATAAAATGTATGTAGTAAAAGAAATGAGACGTAACGCATATATTCGTTGACCACTAGATGGAGACAGATATTAAAGTTTATGGAAAAATTAAAGAATGTTCGACTGTTCTTAGTAGGAAATTTGATTCGTTCACAATATTCTGAATAAGTTTACTAACTTCGATATCTTGCCCATACAAATAAATGATCTGTAAGACGCTATATTAACATTAAACATTAACACTGGGATTTAGTTTTATGGGTCTATACCTTAAATTAAATTATTTTTATTTATTTATTTATTCATTTATTGTTTGTTTGTTTTGTCTGAACAGTGTTCTAAAGTATTTAAGAACCCTTGTTAACAATAGTAAACAAGCTATATTTGGACATATTTTAGAGAATACAAATAGTGATTATGTCCTGAACTATATAATTCTCTGTAAACTCTATGCATAAAGCCAAATTTATTTAAAAGGCCCAACTTTTTTTTTTTTTTTTCACTTTTTTTTTCACAAATGTGTGTGTGTTTCCATTAGATGTGTTCTATATTTGTTGTAAGTGCTCTAACCTTAACCCTAACGTGCAAGCTTCAGTCTTGCTTGACCTAATTTGTTGTATATTAATAAATAGTGGATTTAAAAAAAAAAAAAAAAAACGCTCCTAACTTTTCCCACCCAGGGCAAGCTGTTAAAATTTGAAAACAGTATGTGACATTGACAGGTTTACAAGCATATTGTCTGAAATTTAATTCGTAGAATAAGGAAAGGGACTTTTACTGCTTCCTGAGACAATAGTCTCTCTGTCTCTCTGTTTACTTTTCTTTTCCACCTTGACAAAACAGAGTGATGCATCATTCAGTTTCTTTAGGGAAGAAACACAGCCTGCCACCCAACCAGTATCAAATATCTGAGAAAAGCAGATTATTTTTCATGTCTGAGACACACCTCTATAAAAAAAAAAAAAAAAAAAGTTTGGGACACATGTATTTCTATGGACATTTAATAGAGATTTTACCTACCTTGGAGCTGGTTTGTTTTTGTGCTCTTCTTAGGAGAATACACTTGTACCGCCAAGTCGCCTTCATTCAAAAATGATCCCATTTACTTTAGTTTTCAGTAACTATGAGCTGGGTTTGGAAAGGCAGAAGGCGAATTAATTGCGAGGAGAGAAAAAAATGAGAAGGAAAGTAAACTAGCTGGCAGTACACAGCATTACACAATGGTTGTAGATGACAAAGAAAGCAGAAAGCACCAGGGAGCCACCAGTTAGGGCAAAGTTCAGGTAAACGCATCCTGGGTTTCCCCGGTCAACAAAGGGCAGTTATGAAATGGGTGTAGACGTCAAGGTTTGTTTCTTTATTTGACATCAGAATGACTGGCAGCCTAGTCATGGCAGCTGGTTTGATCACATTTGCACCTCATTCTGGAGAATGGGTGGATCCATTCAATGGCAGCCAGATCTGTATGTGACGGTGCTTTGATCCGAAAGCACCCGACTTTACGAGGCTGCATAGGATGACAGTGCTGACAGTGTTGTGTATTTTGTCAGAAGGACTTGCTTTTTGTTCGCTTGCCATTTTTAGATCTAGGGTGTGTTTGAAATGCACTGTAGTATTTGTAAACGGTAGATAATTGACAAATGCTACATTTGTGGTGGACAGGTTAAACTATTAAAAAAGACAAATGAAAACATCATGATTATGCAAAAAGCAAAGAAAGAGGAAACCAGAAAACCTGCTTTGTTGTGTCATGGGTTGGTTGTGATGAAAGAATATTAATTTTTGGGTGCACTGTCCCTTTACTAATCGTCATGCTTATGTACATGTTTGTATTAAGATGCATAAACAGTATGTGCGCATGCATGTATGTGTCCAGTGCATCTGTATTTTAGTTTAAAAAGTATTCTCGTAGGTTCATAACATTACCATTGAGCTACTGATGTCACATGGACCATTTTAACGATGTCCTTACTACCTTTCTGGGCCTTGAACGTGGTAGTTCCACTGCTGTCTATGCTTGGCCAAAAAGCTCTTGGATTTCATTAAAAGTATCTTAATTTGTGTGAAGATGAACAAAGGTCTTACGGGTTTGAAACGACACGAGGGTGAGTAATTAATGACAGGATTTTTTAGTTTTGGGTGAACTATCCCTTTAACACCTTTTCATTTCTTTTCAATAGAGGAAATGTGATGTAAGGAAGGATGCTGATATCCCTGAGAATCTATCTGAGAATAGTGCTGTTCTGTGTCTTTTGTTTATATATATATTCTCTCTCACAAACTGAGAACACTGTCCCAGACTCACAAATATTTCAGATATTCACAACATTATAAAATACTCAAGTAAAAATGGAAGGGAACAGTTTAGTTCCAAAATTGTGATACATAAACCCAACAGTCTAGCTTATTAGTGCATTTCACTAAAATATTCAACTCAAAAGTTATTTGAACAAAATGATTACATTAAACAGAACTAGCTCATTTTTAGTACCAATGCTTTGCTTCAGACTCCGAAAGGAGAGTAAATGTTGAAATTAAGTGTTATTTTATGTGTATAATGTAAATGATGTCTCTTGTTGAAATATGTAGTAGAAAACCCATGAAAGATTTATGTTATTTAAAAAATCCACATTGTTTTGTGCATATTTTGGACTATGCGAGGCACCATTATTTCGGTGACCTAAAATGGTTGCGCTCGGTGAACTACTGGCGCTACATCTTGCCGCAGCACAATATGGAATACACAACTTGGAAAATAATATAGGAGATCTGTTAGTGTTTAATGTTCTGTGACACTGATTTAAAAGGGTTTCTGTTATGAGTTGTTGGGGTTACCACTGTGTTGAAGGTCAAAGAATTATATGATTTCATGTAAAAGCAGTTTTAAAAGCAGTAACAGTATTTTTTATGCAAGTTTTTATAGTTGCAGACTTGTGCGGTATTGCAAACTAGCAGTTAACTACAAGATATTTGAGTTCATTTAATGTTTCCATTTTTAATGGGCTCAACCAATACACTGAAGTTTCAACTCAAGTATTTGAGTTGAGTGTTTAATTGTTTATTAAGGTTTTTTTAATGAACTCAAATTGAATATGTTTATAGTACTCATAACTATTGGTTTCTAAATAAAGTGAATTTATTGGTTTCCTTAATGAAAAACTGGGTTTTACAATGTTACATGTTATAAGTTTAAATAATATACTTTTCATATTTTCTATAAACATAGTATTTTTTTTCTAGTATTCTAGGTGTTTTCCATGGCATTTCAATGCAGTAGCGTATTGTGGGCGATTGTTTGTGCTAACTGTTTGATGAAGGTGGTTTGTCTGTTTTATCTAAAAATCCCCAAAACTCCCACCAGGTGTTGTGAAGTTTTGAGTTTTTCTTTAGGCTTTAGAGGATTTGGGGTAAATTTGGTTATAGCTTTCCAAAGGGTAAATTTTAACCTTTTTTTTGAGAGAGTCCAGAGCATTGTACTGCAGTGTTTCTTTCCAGACGGAGTGAAAAACTGAGGACTAATTTGCAAAAGTAGCTTTTTTACATCTTCTCAGTCATTTAACAAACAATTTGATTGACAGCAGTGGTTCTAGAGGCAAAGTTGTCTGGAATGAGGAGTACTATTGTGTAATATGAATATTGTGTGTATCGTGGTTTTTCCTGTGATCTCAGATTGAGCTCTTACATAAGTGTTCTGAGTTTGGTGGAGATATCTCATGTTCAGCAGTTGTAGGCATTTTACAAAAAGTGGCCCTGCCCCTTTCGAACATTTTGGCGCCACTTTGCAACAGTGAGTTGAAAGTTCAACTTATTTAGATTTCATACTTTTGATTGTTGTACTGCCCCCGTCAGGCCGATTGGGGCGAGCCTTGGTCATGTTGTAGGTGGTGTGAGTACTACCATCCCTCCAAGTTTTAAGTCTCTACAACTTACGGTTTGGACTGCACAATCTGTTTTACGTGGAGATCGCTGATCAGTGACCATTTTAACAATTACAATAGGGTTTCAGCGCTACGCACTTGAACCCCTACAAACAAAAAAGCACACACTACCTCAACAAATTTAGGTCTACCTCACACACAATTTAAGGTATCATTAATGATGTTAGTCTATGTCATTTTATTCAAGAACTGCATCCTGGTATGGAAGTCAGCACTAAATCAGGCATTTTGGCTTTTTGTTTGTAATAGGGGTCATGATGTTCTTCAGAAGCACAGAGCACATGCTTAGCCTGAGGCCAATGGCTTGAGGGTTACACCGACCTGCCAAGGCCGCTTGCAAAAAGCAAACAACAAAAAGAGAGGGAAAGAAAACCTCAAGACACTGACATTTTGGCAGGAGAGGAAAGCTCATTCGTCTATCTGCATCTGAAAGGTCACTGCATTTTGTGGAGCGTCAACTCTGCGTGTGAAGAACACGGGAGATGGAAAAACAAACTTGGTGTGACCACTCAAAAAGCAAAAACAACACAGCAGGACTCCAACAAAAAGCGGAGGTTGAGGGTTAAATAAAAAAATAAAAACTCAAGCTGCTCTTTGACTTTAAAATCGACCTTTTCATCTAAGGAAAGACCAGAACAAAGACTGAAGAAGAGACAGAATGCGGAGGAAATAATGACTGCTGAGTTAGCTTGACATAATGGATATCAAAGTTTGTGTGCCTGAAATGACTTCACCGTTTGTGCATCTTTGAAGACACAGGAGAAAAGAAGAACATATGATTTTGTGTGAGCTATTATTATGTGGTCAATATGCTGAACAAACACATACTGTGCATAAACAGACACATACAGAATTCTTCAGACTTCATATGGCAAAAGACTGGGTTGGAAAAGTAAATATGATGCTATGAACTAAATCACAGCTAAGTTTGTGGTGTTTGTTTAATTTAAGCATTCCAGTTTGAAGGTCTAAAGGTCAACACTCAAACTAATCCATCCTGACTGTGGTAACAAGAGAAGCATTAACCATTAATCATACTGGTAAATTTCTTTTTTTATATATATTTTCTTTTTTGGTAACTTTATATCTCCAAGGATCCCTAA
>JAHKKF010496505.1:0-24193 GCA_019740295.1 Labeo calbasu | reverse complement strand
TTCTGACTGGTTTTGTGCTCCAGGGTCGTAAATCAAAAATAACAAAATAACTAATACTTTAATTGAATTTAACATTGAATCAAAATATATAAAAATAAAACCTAATTCAAAAATAACAGGTATGAACGCGCTGCGCCTGACACGAGATGGAGAAGGTTTTTCTTTTCACTCTTTATTTTGTCATTTTTATGGATTATATACAGCAGATCATTCATGAAACACATGGCGTGCACTGGAGCCAAGAAACATTAAAAAAAAGAAACTACGTTGTATTTATATTAATATTTACAAAATATTTTTCAATAAAAGCCTAGCTTAAAAAAATCATCCCAATATTTTTTTTGTTTGTTTTTCTTTTTTCCTTCAATAAATTAACTACAAGTGGCTTAACTATGCTTGTTCTGGGGTCTCAATCACACACACACACACACACACATCAAATCCATCGTCAAGAGCTTCGGTGGAGGAATTCATCAATAAGAAAATCATTCTCATCCTGAATCATTAAACTCATCCAGAAACTCTTCTGGAAGAACAAGCTGGAATATTCATAAGTAAGATCTCAGACTGCTCATTTAGGAAGGGATCATTAATAAACCCATAATCTGCTGCGAATATTTGGTTACAGCTCCTCTAATCGCATTACACTTCGTTCTCATTCAACGTCTCTTCCTGAAGACCTGAATTGATTTCTGCTTCTGAAGCTCCTGCTAAAGGACGAACGCTTCTGAACCTTCATTTAAGAGGAAATGAACTCGTTTACTGACAATTCATGATGATGTGGATCTATAAGGCGTCTCTTCAGCCTCCACAAAGAGGAAAAAATGAGAGGAAACGGAGCCGACGAACAAGGAATGGACGGTAAGATTAACACACGGACACACACGCACATCAGAAGCGCCAACGTGACAATAAATTAACCATCAGGAGTCCAGCTCTACGCCAATCGGTCGACGGAACGGAACTAGCGGGAGACGAGCGACGGAGACGGAGTGTCTAGAACAGGTTGGTCTTGATTGTGTTGGGTTTCCGGTGGAACGAGGACAGGACGCCCGCGAACGGCCCGGCCGCCATACTGTCCGCCGGCTGCCAGGCTTTCAGCAGGTCCTGGGTCTGGACGCCGCCGGGGGTCAGAGCGGCCGCCCCGGCCGAGCCGATGCTGGGCCACGGCGAGCTCTTCAGGCCCTGGTGGACGGAGGGCGAGATGGAGGCGTTGGCGAAGGCGGCCGAGGAGCCCGACACCGGGCTGGGGCTCAGGCTGCTGGTCCCGGGGCTGCCCATGTTCCCGGAGCTGGGCAGAGACGCCGTGCTGTCGGGCGTCGGGCTGCAGGTCGACTCTTTCGACTCGTCGTCCTCCGACGAAGAGCGGTTCTCGCCAGACTTCTTGGCGCTGGAGCCGTTGGCCGCCGCGTTCGCTCCTTTGGAGTTGGCGGCGCGTTCTTGCTTGCGGAATTTGGCGCGCCGGTTCTGGAACCAAACCTGAGGAAGAGCGACCAGCGTGAGCGTTCGACAACCATTTTGGAAGAGCCTTCCAAAGAATCATCTCTAATCACCTTCACACCCGATGCTCCCGTGATAAATCTATAACGTTCACGGAACCTTTTAAGGCACGACAGCACGCGTCATAATGAAAAAAAAAATACATTTAGGAAATGTTCATTAAAGGTTTCTTTAAGAAATCATTCTGCTGCAAAAACACTCAAGTGGGACTGTTATTTTTAAGCGTTTTTTCCACTTTCCAAAAGTGTGTTTTAATACTAACGCCATGGAAGAAGTTCCTCAAAGAAAAAATGGCTCTGTAAATAATATGACTAACATTAAAAAATTTTTTTTTTACTATAAAGAACTTTTCTACACTCCAAAAAGTTGACAGTTCACTTAACTTATTTTAAGGCAACGAGTTCCTCATTTTTTTACGTTAAGTCAACTAATCGCTTTTTACAGTGTAGAATGGAAAGATGTTAAAGGATCTTCAAGGAACCATCAATGCCAGTCAAAAACGTTTATAATTTAAGTTGTTTTTAAAATCACCTCCACACTATGGAAATAAAAATGTCCTGTTTGTTCTAGAATCAAACCTGAGCGATGGCGTGCATTTACAACTCTTCTTCTTGAGCATATCATGTATTTTTATGTAAATATGCCATAGAAGAACCACTTTTGGTTTCTCAAAGAAACATTCAGTGAACAGTTCTTATAAAAACCAAACATTTTTTTTGTGTGTGAAGAACCTTTTACAACCTTATTTTTACCCAGAGACTCTGAGAGAAAATGAAAAGATGTTCCTGACTGAATTTATATCTTTAGTAAGTTCTGGAAGAATAAAAAGCAATATTAAGAATATTAATATTTAAGAATATTATGAGAATGGATGATTAATAAACCCATAATCAGTTGTGAATATTCAGCTACAGCTCCTCTAATCACATTACAGTTCTTCAGTCTGAGATGTTTCTTCATTAATGTGACCACAAAACCAGTCATTTTTAAACCAGAGTCATTTTTAAATTGAGATTTATACATGAATAAATAATCTTTCCACTGATGTATGGTTTGTTATGACAGGACAATATTTGGTTGAGATACAACTATTTAAAAATCTGGAATCTGAGGGTGCAAAAAAATCTAAATATTGAGAAAATCACATTTAAAGTTCTTAGCAATGCACATTACTAAACTTAATTTTTGATTTGATATATTTACGGTAGGAAATTTACAAAATATCTTAATTGAACACGATCTTTACTTCATATCCTAATGATTTTTGGCATAAAAGAAACAATGCAATGTATTTTTTTTTTGCCTATTGCTACAAATATACCAGTGCTACTTAAGACTCTCTCTTCCTAAAGACACTGACTAAACGGACCTCAGTGTAAGAGAAAATGAAGAACTAATTTACAAACAACGACATAATTCAAGTTACTGATGTGCATCTGTAGGGCGTCGATGTTTTTGTTAGTGGCTCTTCGTGGAAACATGGAAACCAGTAAAGAAACTTAACCATCAAAAAATTCAAACATTAAAATGTTCTTCACACTAAGAAAAAAAAACAGGTCTTTGAGGAACTGTTCACTGAAAGCTTCTCAGAAATAATTCTTCTTTTTAAGAGCGCAGACTGAAAGTAGCTGCTATAAATCAATCTAATAAAATCAGCTAAATTAATTAGATTTGGAAGCGTCTGCGAACAGCGCTGGAGGCAAAAAAGCGAGACAGTTATTCAAATCAGCCCAAATTCAATTTACTCTTCACGCGAATTTCAAAAATATGCCTTTATAAAACTAAAAACGCGTGTGAACATCGAAAGGACGGATGGAGACTCACCTGGACGCGCGCCTCGGTCAGGTCGATCTTCAGCGCGAGCTCCTCACGGGTGTAAATGTCCGGGTAATGAGTCTCCGCGAAGACGCGCTCCAGCTCCTTCAGCTGAGAACTCGTGAAGGTCGTGCGGATCCGCCGCTGCTTCCGCTTCTCGTTCAGCCCGGACGGGTCCGAGAAGAACTTGTACGGAACTGGAAGAGGAACGAACGTCAGTGAATGACGCGGTCCGAGAGGAAAAATATACGGACTTAATAGTTTGCTTGAGGTGTTTATATCATATGTGACGCATTTAGAATTTGCAATTCTATAGAAATGAAATGCGTTTTCGTTTAATCAATCAGAATCGCGCTATTCCGTTTAATTTTGTAGAAGCGCGGCAAGAAAATCAGTGCGTAAAGCATAAAAATGTATAAGATTATTTATAGGCTTTACTATTATTAACTTCTAAATGACAGACTTCCTAAGTGCCACAATTTCCGTGAAAATAGATAGAGACAAAGACAGGATGAATTCGTTTCTCGTTTCATATCCAATAAACGCTCTGTTTAATCTTACATCTGCAGGACATAATTCAATTAATTACTTTAAGTGAATTTCCGCATCAAATTATATAACATAAATTAATTGAATTAAACATTCAGCCACGTTTAACTCTTGGACTCTAGTTTGGATTTGCAACAGCAAATTTTTGAAGACGAATTATTCCTTTATTCAATTAAATCGAGCTTTTATTTTCGTAATTAAATAATGCAAAATAAGCTTTATATTTTAAAATTATACATTTTATTTTAGTTGAATCACCCTGCTGATGGATTTCTGGAACTCAGTGATGCGTTTATCATTTGACACCTGTTATATCCAATAAGCCACGCTATGCATTAAGAGTTTAAAGCTCTTTTGTGTGTTTTCTTTACTATTTGTCCCCTGTCTGTGTGTGAATTGAGTGTTACCTGTGGAGTACGGCGCGGGCTGGTGTTCTCTCAGCGCGCCCAGAGTGCAGCTGGCCGAGCCGAGCGGCGCGCAACCCGGGTTGGAGCTGAAGCCGGTCCGGATCGGGTTGTACTGGAACGTGTTGGTCTGACTGCACGAGTTAAAGTCCGCGTACGCCGACGCCTCCATCGCCGCCATGCACGAGTCATACGTGTTCAGATACGAGTAATCCATTTTGTACATGTGGAGGGCTGACGGAGACGCTGGCGGATGCTCCGGGTTCGGGTGCGCGAAGTGTCCGGCAGCGGCGTCAAACTCCAGCGGAAGGCGTAGTTTTCTGGCGGTATCCAGCGCGTGTTTCTCGGTGCCGGTGTTCCGGTGCTCTGCTGCGCCGGGCGGCTCGCGGTGTGTTTATAATAAAGTTGGTGTCCGGGAGACAATGGCGAGGCGGTGGTCTCTGTTTGCATGACAATGTCTCAGCGCTGAACGCCTCCTCCCCTCTGCTCCTCCATGCATCTCTAATGCACCTCCGCGTTAACCCTTTCCATCATCCTCCTCCTCCTTCTCCTGGACACTCGACTTCTTTATATTTGCTCGTTGGAAATCTCTTTCTGAGATATCAGCCGCGCACGCAAATATAATTCTAAATAAATGACTATTAATGGCTATTAAGACTAATGTCATTAAGGCGAGAATGGGCCAGTTTTCAAGAGCGCATTCGAGCTCATGCTAAATGAATTGCGGGATTGTTTTAGCTTTAATGTGGCTCTGGTGGTAGTGTGAGATGAGGTTTAATTTGATTGCAGGAATAATGGCCTTTATTTAAGACCACGAAGCCCCTTCGAGTTCATCAGGAGGGCCGAACGCACACTTCAGACACCGAATAAAACAAAACAAACGAGTTCTGACGAAATATTAATTAACGTCCACTGATTTTGTTCGCTTTGTTCGCCGCGTGCTCATCACAAATGACGTCTCGATGGAGACCCGCTGCTCACGATCACGTGCATCTGTTTGCTGTCAGTCACTGTTACACACCAGAAATCTCCTGAAAGCATTTTATATCAGTTAACTGTGATGCACACACAACAACAATTAAAGAAAAACAAAAATAACAAGACGAATATCATGCATGCTCTTTAGTTTGGTTGAGAAGTGCTAATGTGTAATCAAACGATTATAAACATGTCACAAAAATAAAATTCAAACTCACGCAATAATAACCGGAAACTTATCAAATTACGCACTAAATGGATTAATATGTAAACACGCCACATTTCGGCCACATGTGTCATTTTAAGATCACGGATTCGGGCGTTCGTTTGACTTTTGACTTCTGACCCTGTAAGCAGCGGGAACCTGTAACCCGGTTATCCCGGAGCGGCGCGTCACGGTGCATTTGGCTGATTTCGGGTGAGCGGCGGCGGCGTGGATGCGCCCTTCAGACTCCATCCATCAGCGGCCGCATCATCCGCGCGGATTAACGTCTGTACCGGGATGTGACGATAAACGCACGCCTGCAACAAGTCGTCACGGATCCCGAAGCCTTTCAGCGCGAGCACATCACCGTAAACACCTGAGAGGAGCTCCGAGCTCACCTGTGTGTGCGTGAGACGCAGCATCTTAAGACGTACGATACAGGGTTACGCGCTGAGGCCTTCTTCACAAAACCAGTCTTAAGAATCACGGGTGTATTTGTAGCAGTAGCCAACAATACATTGTACGGGTCAAAATGATCATTTTTTTCTTTTAAGCCAAAAATCATTAGGATATTCAGTAAAGATCGTGTTCCATGAAGATATTTTGTAAATTTTCCTACCGTAAATACTTAATTTTTGATTAGTAATATGCATTGCTAACAACTTTATTTAGACAACTTTAAAGGCGATTTTCTCAACATTTAGATTTTTTTGGAACCTTTAGATTCCAGATTTTCAAATATTGTCCCATCCTAACAAACCAATGGAAATCTTATTTATTTAGCTTTTAAATAAATTGACCCTTATGACTGGTTTTGTGGTCCAGGGTCACATATGGCATATGAATAAATATTAATTTTAACGAATTTTAAATAAATATCAACGAAATAAAACAAAGAAAAAACGAATTAATTGCCTAAAGTCACCGTTAATTTGGCATTTTAGATTGTAATGGAAAATAAAAGACATAACTGAAATGCACTGTTTATTATAATTAATTAATTAATTAATTGATATGTATATTCATTTGTGTATTATAATGCACTGACTTATTGATGTTACATAGTATAATTTGATAATATGCACTACAATCAAATAAAGGTTCTATGAAGAACCTTAAACACCCATGGAACTTTTCAAATGCAGAAAAAGTTTAAAATGTTCTTCAAAATGGTTCTTTTAGGAACTGGGGAACCAAAAAAGAATCTTCTATGGAATCTCTGCAAAAACACCCTTTTGGAACTCTTATTTTTAACAGTGTATAACGACACCCGACAGTTCAGTTTTTTATGGATCCATGACTATAAACTTTAGTTTTTCCTCGTAAAATGGTCTAAATTGTCAATAAATAAAATACAACAAAAGAGTCGTGTTTGTACTAGAGAGCATATGTGACCCTGGACCACAAAACCAGTCATAAGGGGACATTTTTGAAATTGAGATTTATACATCACCTGAAGCTGAATAAAAAAAGCTTTCCATCGATGTATGGTTTGTTATGAGGACGATATTTGAAAAAAAAAAAAAAATCGCCTTTAAAGTTGTCCAAATTTAGTTCTTAACAATGCATATTACTAACCAAAAATTAAGTTTTGATATATTTACGGTAGGTAATTTACTAAATATCTTCATGGAACATGATCCTAACCACTTTTGGCATGAAAGAAAAATCGATCATCTTAACTCATACAATGTATTTTTAGCTATTGCTGCTTAAAACATATGTTTGTGCAGCGGGTGCATGGTGACTTTGAGCCCGTGATTCGCATGGAAACCATGCGTCCGTGTGGTTTTTTCTGTCGTGCCACCCGCTGCACGCCCGGCGGCTGTCTTTCAGACGGGTCACCGGAGCCATGCGTCACGCAGACGGGTCGCGTCTCATCCGTTGCCGATCCTTCATCCTCTCTCTCTCTCATCAATCTCCCTCTCTCATTAGCTCAATCTGCATTCAGCAGTGATCGGTCACCGGGAGACGCGCGCCTCGCTTTAATGGGCCGACCATCGGATGCGATTACTGTCAGCCAAACCAAACCAACCCAAACACAATTCAATTAGTCCCGGAGAGCACGAGACCCTCCGCTTTTCATTTCTTTATTTATTTCGTGCTCGGAAAATGCCTTTTTTTGTGATGGCCAAGCAAAATATGAGTGTTTTAAAACTATGGAGAAATTAATGGAGCGCCTCTCGGACGGTAAGTGCACTCATGTTAAGCGCTGGTTAGTGTAACTATCGATCACCAGCGCGCATGCCAGAATCCATGCGAAATAAAAAGCGCCGCGCTCGGCCTGAGCTGTCAATCACGGCGTCTCTCACCTGTCAATCACAGCATCTCTCCCAGACCCCCGCCTGTTATTTACACAAGCGCCATGAATGAGAAAAAGCCTCGTTACTGTTTCCGTTAATCGCCAATGAATTTTAAAGGTGCTGGTCTGGTCGGGTCGGATCGGGATTAGAGCCCATTTTCAAGACAAACACTCGGATTTGAAAGTCAGATGCGAGCGCGGGCCTTTGAAGAGATTAGCGGCTGTGTGTGCGCAATGGTTAACACGGGTGAACCAGGTTCACTTCTCCAGCAAACTCACCCCTGACACCGAGCAGACGGGCCCCGTGTCTCCGGGTCTGACTTCTGATCCAGAACAGATTCCCCTCTGCAAATAAAGAGCAGAAACAGAAACAGTTTCAGGCCGGATCTGCACCCTACAGACTCCGCAACCGCGATGAAGGAAACTGTTGCGTCCAAACGGAAATACAACAGTTAAAATAATCCACCGAAAGACGTTTATTATTCACATCTATTCTGTGTTAAGACATAAACGTATAATAAAATTAGCAATACACTTAAAATTTCCAATAGGGAAAGAACCATTTTTGGATCCTCACAGAACATTTCTGAACCATTTTGAAAATCTAAAGAACCTTTTTCGACTATAAAGAACATTTTCTGCATTTGAAAGGTAAAGAACCTTTATTTTTAGGAGTATACAGTTTGTTCTGTCAAAATAAATAATAAAACCAGTCTTAAAAATATAAACGTTTTTATTGGCAGCGATGGTTCAACGAAGAACCTTTAACATCCGTTGCACAAAAGCTGCTTTACATGATTAATATGTTCTTAAATGCTCGTTTGGGAACGAAAATTGCTTCTTTTATGGCGTTACTGTAAAAACGAATTTTTAGAGTGCAATAAAAATAATTAGTATCTTCACAAACAAATTGCACAGCACAAAAAAAGCATCGAAAGTTACACTGATTGACTGCGTTTTATTTAATGGTTTATTATTAAGAAAATAATCCACTGACATGCATTCTTTTATTCATAACATTTGAAATAAACCTGCTGGCATTTAATTTGACCCTATAAATACTATATAAACTATTTCCTGACATTTTCTAAAATGTATGGGATCAATTTTTGTCGAATCGACTAATTGAAATGCTCACCAAAGTGTCTAATAAACCAATAAATACACACCTATGTGTGACCCAGCACCACAAAACCAGTCACAAGGGTCGTTTATTTAAAAATCTGGAATCTGAGGATGCAAAAAATCAAAATATTGAAAAAATCGCCTTTAAAGTTGTCCGAATGAAGTTCTTCGGATTGCATATTATTAATCAAAAATTAAGTTTTGATAGATTTACGGTAGAAAATTCACAAAATATCTTCATGGAACACGATCTTTACTTAATATCCTAATGATTTTTGGCATAAAGGAAAAGCCATACACTTTTGGCTATTGCTAATAAATACACCCGTGCTACTTGACTGGTCACGTATTGTACTATAAATGTAATATATGAAGTGGTCTTCGTTGCGTTTTAAATATCTGAGGCGGATTTCTGACGATTGCATAATTTTTTATGTTAAACAAACAGGAAGAAAAGAGCCAGTGTCCTACTGACGCATGTTTATGAAACAACAAAAATAGCGTCATGTTCAGCGTTTGCTGCTGGAGTGTGTATAGCGTGTGTGTAGTGTGTCTTGAGTGTGTTGTGGCAGCAGCTGGAGAGGCTGTAATGGGCAGAAGCGTTAATCAGATCAGGGCTCCGGGGCCCCGCGCGCTCAGAGCCCGACACAACCGGCGCTGCGCGGGACCTGTGCAAACTTAATCAAATTACACTCTCCTCTAAACTAATTAGCCGGCAATCTGCCACGCGAGCTGTCCCAGAGCAAGCTTTGAATTAGGCAGAATGGATTTTTCCCTAGTCTTTCAAAAAGAGACAGAAGACAGAAGAGAAGCTGCTTGCGCTTTTAGGGCTCTTTTATTTCCCTCTTACGTCCATCCGAGAGGAAACACTGGAGACGCGCAGCACGCGCGTCACCGAGAACGTCTCTGTTTCCAGTGTTGTTTTTGGACATGTGTGGCGCACAGATGTTCTTGTTGAAATATCACGGTGAACGATGGGAACAGTAGCGTTCTGTTACAGCAGCAGGTAACAGACACCTGATATCAGATCCGCCCTCAAACGCTAATGCACTCAACCTCGCATATGTGCTCAGACACGCTGCAATTAAGCAATACGCGTCTTGTTGCTTTCATACAACAGATTTTGCATAAGAAAAATATTAAGCGCGCAACGCACAGATATTATTTTAAAAAGCGTAGACGGAATGTACGGAAATATCGCAACCCAGCCATGCAATAAACAAGAACGCTTCAAACAAAAGACGTGTGCAATGCGACACGCCCGTCAAAACCACTGAAAGCGACAAAAACGTTCCCACCGAGAAACTACAAAACGAACGCTCTGACTGCACATCGAGTGAGCGACAAACTGGAACGCTCCCATTCGCAATCAGCAAAACTGTCAACATGGCAAATGAACGATATGACAAAACGCTCACGTTGTTCGCTAGCAAATATGACCCAATAGAACGTTCACACCATCAGCGCCAAAACAAAACGCTCTCATCACCATCAGAAATCAACAGTACAAGCAAATAGAACGTTTGCATCGTCCGCTAAAGTCAACGCTGCAAGCGAATAGCCTCAAAACAGAACGTTCACATCTTCTGTTTTGAAGCTTGTTCACTGATGAATGCACTGAACAACTTTTGTCATATAACTATATATGATTATATGTGACCCTGGACCACAAAACCAGCTATAAGGGTCAATTTTTTTAAATACATAATCTGAAAACTGAATAAATAAGCTTTCTATTGATGTATGGTTTGTTGGGATAGGACAATATTTGAAAATCTGGAATCTGAGGGTGCAACAAAAAACAAAATACTGAGAAAATCGTCTTTAAAGTTGTCCAAATGAAGTTCTTAGCAATGCATATTACTAATCAAAAATTACATTTGATATATTCATGGTAGGAAATTTACTAAATATCTTCATGAAACATGATCTTTACTTAATACCTAATGATTTTTGGCATAAAAGAAAAATCGATCATTTTGACACTTACAATGTATTGTTGGCTATTGCTACAAACATACCTGTATTACTTAAATACTAATTTTGTGGTCCAGTGTCACATATAGCTCAATATTTGAGCTGTTCATTTGCATGATAAATAACTGTTGATTTGTATAGAAAAAAGAATTTACACTTATAAAGCAATATGCAAACATAAAAGAATAAAATCAATTGACAAAATCAAAATTAAACTTTTTTGTATCTCTCTCTCTGTACACATATATTTTTGTACAATCGATCAAATTTTGTTAAAAATGTTTAAAAACATTTTTTTTTCTTGGTTATTCAAACATCAAGGGAATGTTTCATTGTATCATTTTGCAAACATTATAGGAACGTTACATTTGAATGTTCTCTGAAGATTCTGAAACAAGTAGCAACATTTAAAAAACGTTTAACTGAAATGATACAACTGTGCTAATGTTCTGAGAGCATTATAGACTAGGTAGCACTGAACGAACGTTCTGTAAACATTACTACAAGAATATCTGTTCATGACAAAGTTGTGAGAAGGTTTTCTGTAATCTGGGGTAGTGATGGAGACACAGAAGCGGGACGTGCTGTATCTGTCTGTCTCTCGGCCGTCTCTCTCTCGGTCTCTCAGTGTAATTTCTCATCTCTCAGATGCAGAGCTACAGGACTGTAAATGGTAAATCAATAATTCTCTCTGTTCCTGCAGGTTTGTCCGGTGGGACTCGAGGAGAAGAGAGAGACGAGAGAGCAGCAGCCGTTAAAAGACACGGACACACACGTTAATGGACGAGAGACGTTCACGGCTGCGTGTGTGTGTGCGTGTGCCGGATCAGTTCAGACTCTGATAGAGGATCATCATTACACACACACACACACACACACACACACACACACACTCACACAGTCATTACCATGAGTGTGTGTGTGAGACAGAGTAATGAAAGCTGTCTCTCTCTCTCTCTCTGTGTTTATAATTGAATTGGACTGTTTTAGAGGCTGAAGGAGATTTTCTCAGTAACATGAGATCTGCTGCTGCAGCATCTTCTCAAATACACCTCCACTCTGTCCAACACTCATTCACTTCTCAATTCACCCTTCTATTGTTCTCAAATAGACTTCTAAAACATCAGACCTCTACAATATCTTTCAACTTTGCTTTTCCTATCTTATCAATGCTTATTTTTATTCTTTCACTTCAGTGAACATGTAAATATTTGCTGTTTTACTTTTGTGTATCTAAAGCAGTCTGCGTTAGTTTTCATCTGTTAATAAGTTGCATTTATTTCTATAAATATATATATATTTTTATGTATATATTTCTATATACAGCTTTGCAGTAATAAACAGGAATATAGCTGCAATTACCGGGGTTCAAGCGCTTTAGGTATTTAGGCACATAAGGAAAAATCAATTATTAAAAAAACATTTTTGTCAAATCCAGGTGATTTACCATAGAAATATGATGTTTTATAACATTTATGACTGCTATAGTGCCAGCTGCAGTCTGATCTCCCTGAAAGTTTGCATGCTTGTTTAGAATCACCTGTCGCATGTGCTCAGTCGGTTTTCGTGAAGTTTTGAGTTTTCATTTAGGTTTTATAGGCTTTTGGGTATATTTGGACTGGCCCCTTTTCTAAAGGACCCCATTACAGCTTCCCAAACTGTAAATTTCAACATGTTTTTAATAATTATTCACCTAGAGAGTCCAGAGAATTGCACTGCGGTGGTTCCGTTTAGACTGAGCGAAAAACCTAGGACTAGTCTGCAAAAGTAGGTTTTTCACATCTCAATCATTTAAAAAAACGTTTGATTGACAGCAGTGGTTCTAGAGGCAAAGTTATTCAGAACGAGGAGGTCTATCATGATATGAATATCACATATATGTAATAATAATCGTTTACGCCCTCAAAAAAATGCCGTACCGCCCCCTAGTGGCAGATTGTTTTTTTTTTTAAATTTCTCACAGACCTTCAGGGCCGTGAATCAAACAGGTCCACCAAATTTTGTTCAAATCAGCCTCCATTAACCTTGTCTAATAGGTGCTCAAACTTCAATGGCGGCCATCTTTTTTTTGAGATGCGCAAATGTAATTATAGACACTTGTGGCACTTTGGACCAAGACCGTGCACAGCGAATTTCATGTTGATAGGACAAATGGTTGCCTAGTTAAAGCCATTTATTAAAGTTTTCCCCTCTTATAGCGCCACCAAGTGGCCAATCTCCGCCATTTTTTTTCTGTAACCTCAGCTTGAGATCTTACGCAAGTGTGCCAAGTTTGGCGAAGATACCTCCTTCTGTTCAGGAGTTATAGGCATTTTACTAAAAGTGGCCCCGCCCCCTTCGAACGTTTTGGCGCGACAGTGAGTCGAAAGTTCAACTGTTTTCTTATAATTATTGATATTTACTTTCCAGAGTATCTTTCTGCACTGGTTGGGTTCTGACTGGGTGAAAAACTTAGGACTAGTTCGCAAAAGAGCCTACGCGATTTCGTACTTTCAATCACTGTAGCGCCCCCATCAGGCCGATTGGGCTGAGCCTTGGTCACATTGTAGGCGGTTTGAGTACTACCATCCCACCAAGTTTCAAGTCTCTACGACTTACGGTTTGGTCCGTACGATCAGTTTTACGTGGAAATTGCCCATCCGTGACCACTCCAACAACAATAGGGTTTCAGCACTACGTGCTTGAACCCTTAAATATGACTAAATCAGTGATGCAAATATTATCAAAAGACAATACCGTCATTACTCAGATCAAGTCAGTTCAGGTTTTGTTTTCATCCAAAAAAAGCAAATGGCAGATAACTAAATCAAATAATAAAACAAACCCCAAACAACCTGCAGTTCCCCAAGAGACTCCAGAGAATGATTCTGATATGAACAGACTGACATTAATGCAGCGCATCCAAACTATTGCAAAAGCACTGAAATTGTTTAAAGGACAGATCAAAATTCTGCCAAATGCAACACACACACACAAATGGAGAAAGGACTGCTTTACTATGAGTGTGTGTGTGTGTGTGTGTGTGTGTGTTGTGGGAGGTCCGGTGGGCAGCAGGGCTCTGTTTGGCACATGCTGCCTCTGTTTTACGATGCTAATTTCATCCCCACAGGAAGTGAGTGAATCCCTACATGTGTAAAGGAGGATGCAGAGAAAAGAAGGAATGTGTGTCATGCATTCCTCCTCCTGCATCACACACACACACATTGGCAAACACATTCCCGCTGCACGTTTCTTGCTGTTCGACTGCGACCTGCGGAGATCACGACATTCCTGAACTAAACCCGTTAACCAGCACACGGTCAAAAAACAGCAGTCAGTTGAGAGATTGGACTTTCTGAACTTTATTTAGCTTTGTGTACAAGAAGAAAAAAAAAGTGGTTTGTAGTTAAACATGTACATGAGTCAACCTGAAATAAACACACAAAACACTGATGTTTTACACAAAAGCACCTGAAGATCTTCATGTTTCAGACGTTTCTGCTCCGCTGCAGGACTTTATCAAAGCGGTTTCTCTTCTAATCACTTGAATTATAAGAACACGTCGATTTTTTGTGGTTAAGATCAATTTGACATATTTGAAGTGAAACCGAATATTTGAGACAAAATGCAGCACAGAACTAGTGTTTTAGATTATGATTCAGATCATGAAGACTTTTTTTTTTTGGTAACACCTGACAATCTCATTTTAGTCAATCTATGAACACAAATGAACAGTGAGCAACACATATTTGAGATTTAACAATCTTTGTTATTGTTAGCAAAGAGAAATACAAGGTAATATTTTATTTTCACATTACATGTACTTACTATAATAACAATAAATGACGCATAAATACATGCAACTAACCCTAAAACAAACCCTCAATCTAACCCCAACCACAAAGTTAAGTACATGTAGTTAATTAATATTACTCAGTATTTAAATGCATAATTACATGCAATAAAATAAGCGTAGTTGCTCATGTTATTTGTGCATTATGTAACTGTTTCAATATTATTAATTTTATATTACATAATATAATATTATATTATATATATGATTTAATTTTTTTGTATATATAAAATATAATATTTTGTAAATTTCCCACCATAAATATATCAAAAAGTAATTTTTGATTAGTAATATGCATTGCTAAGAACTTCATTTGAACAACGTTTTATTGATTTTCTCAATATTTAGATTTTTTTGCACCATCAGATTCCAGATTTTTAAATAGTTCAGCCAAATATTGTCCTATCATATCAGTCGAAAGCTTATTTATTTAGTTTTCTCAGTTTTTATCCTTATGACGTGTTTTGTGGTCCGGGGTCACATATATTTATTATAATAATATTTAATAAATAATATAATGATATTATAATAAGAATAAGAATATTAAGAATAATTTTCATTGTTAGTTTATTTTCAACTTTTTCAGTTAAGTGATGTTAACAAATGAAATCTTATTATTAATTGTAATTTTTCCTTTGGAATAAAGCTTAAAAATCACTCACAATAAGTGCAGGAACATAAATTGACCCAAATTTCATGTTAACATTTTAATCCAAACCTTTCTAATACACTTTGATGAACACGTCCTGCTGGTGAAAACACAGAACATGTGATCACATGCACCATAAAGACTCTCTTATATACTTTAGTTTTCATAAATATACACATCTATACGCCTGTACACGTGACCAGCGCTCTGGAAGCGTGATGGAGATCTTCATTATTACAAACATCATAAAGCTGCTGTGATTTATGGGCGTTATTAACGTTACGAGTGTGAGTGCAGATGTAGAGTTGAGCATTACAAACTCCGTATACGTCATTTTTACATGTCTGTCAATAATCTGATGTGTGCGTGTGAGCGATTCATTACCAGACAAACACTGAAGCGTAAATGCTCAGTGATGTCGGTGGGCGTACGTCACGTCCTCGGGGTTCAGCGGCGGGCGGATGTCCAGTTTTCGTGCGGTGCTGTCTTCACCCACCACCTCCAGACGGAGAGATGGAGCTCCATCCTTCTCCTGCTGTCCTCCGTCGACGATCAGACGCAGCGTACAGCCCTTCGGCAGCAGCTCCTGTTCGTACGCCGCCGCCAGCTGATTCACCAGCCGCCGCTCCACCTGCGCAAACACACACACACGACACCATCAATCACCACAAACTACAACACAGATGATTTTCAAACGCAAATCACACTGACGTGTAACAGGTTTGGTTTGTTTAATGTCACAATGGAACTGAAGTAGCATCACATCCACATCCGGATTAGTGAAAATGAAACAAATGTAACAAATGGCGGAACTTGGTTCTGTGTAGCAGCTGCTCATTGGATGATGAGATGTGGGCGTGGCTCTTAGAAGAACACGAGCGTGTAGGGGCGGAGTTTAAGTTGTGACATTCTGATTAAACATTATGAGCTCCAAAAAATGTAAATGTGGACAGATGGAATATTCGTAACAAGATTAATAACATGGATTTCAAAAAAAGCAGATAGGAATCATTCTAATATGCTGATTTGCTGCTCATTTCTGATTATTAATGTATTTAGGATTGTAAAGGTCAGTTGATTCTCCTGATTGGTGGCATTGATCAGTGATTAGCAGGTATCGATCAGCACCTCGTGTTTGATGGAGCGCGCGCCGTAATGCAGGTTATAGCCTCTCGCCAGCAGATCCAGTACGGGACGCTCCCACAGCAGCGTGATGTTGTGCCTCTGCTTGGCCTGAAACAAATCCATCAAACCAAAATATTATTCAGAATAAAAAATAGATATATTTTTAAACGTAAAAACATTTTAATAAATATAAAATAATAATATTAATAATAATATAATAAATATAAAATAATAATACTATTAATTATATAAATGTTAATATACATTTTATATTTTATATATTTTTAATATGTTTTATATATAAAAAGTTAATTAGAAAAAATGTAACATTGAATATATATATATATATATATTACATTTATTAATGACATTATATATCTAGTATACACTACCTGTCAAAATGTTTTTTTTTTTTAAGAATTTTCTTTTGCTCACCAAGCCTGCATTTATTTGATCCAAAATACAGCAAAAGCAGTAATACTGTAAAATATTTTTACTATTTAAAATAACTGCTTTCTATATAAATATATTTTAAAATGTAATTTATTTCTGTGATGCGCAGCTGAATTTTCAGCATCATTACTCCAGTCTTCAGTGTCACATGATCCTTCAGAAATCATTTTAGAATATGCTGATTGCTGTTCAAGAAACATTTATTATTATTATTATTATTATTATTATTATATTTAGAACAGTTAAGTACATTTTTCAGGATTCATCAGCACAGATCAGCATTTAACTGAAATAAAAAGCTTTTGTAATATTATACACTATACCATTCAAAAGCTTGGAGTCAGTATAATTTTTATTATTTTTTTTGGGAAAAAAAAAGAAAAGAAAACTGATCAAAAGTGATGATTAGGACATTTATAATGTTTCAAAAGATTTCTATATCTAAATGCCGTTCTGAACTTTCTATTAAATCAAAAAAAAAACTGAAAAAAATCTACTCAGCTGTTTTCAACATAATAATAATAGTAGTAATAATAATATGTAAATAATAAATGCTTTTGAGCAGCAAATCAGAATATCAGAATGACTTCTGAAGGATCATGTGACTGGAGTGGTGATGTTAAAAATTCAGCTTTGAAATCAAATGAATAAATTACATTTTAAAATACATTCAAATAGAAAACAGTTATATGAAATAGTAAAAATATTTAAAAATTGTATTGTTTTTGTTGTACTTCGAATCAAATAAATGCAGGCTTGGTGAGCAGAAGAGACTTTACAGAAGAAACATTACAAATTTTACTGTTCAAAAACTTTTGACTGGTAGTGTACAATTTTACCACACACACACACACACACACACACATATATTATTAATAATATCATTGTTATTGAATATCATGTTGTTTAACATTAAAGCTTGTTTTTTTTTACTGCAAGCATTTTTTAAATGCTGGTATATGCACATAAAAGCGACACACACACACACACTGATGTATGACTGCAGGTCTTGAACAGGCGTGTTTGTCCCTGTAGGCAGACGCCTGACAGATATGAAGTTTTATATGTATTTAAATATTTATGAATAGACCACATGTTAACTTCACTAATATGATTACAGTCGTCAGAGCAGCAGGCTGCTATTGATCCCGGTGTGTGTGTGTGTTTAAAGTCACAGGATGGTCTGGTGTGGGTGTTTCACGTGTTTTCACCTTCTTGGCCCAGTAGTTGAGCTCTTTGCTGACCAGCTGAATGAGTTCAGAGTGACAGAACGGCAGGAAGTAAACAATCTCGTTGATCCTCCCCAGAAACTCGTCCCGTCGGAAATGAGCCTGAAATCACCAATCAAATCGTCCGATGACACATCAGCAACCAATCACAGAGTTCCGGTGAGAAACGCACGAGGATTACCTTCAGGATGGGCCGGATCACCTGCTCTTTGAACGTGTTGGAGATGGTGATCTTCTCAGATTTCTGAACGTCCTCTGCAGAAACAGAAGCAGGTCATCAAACGCCACTTTCTTGTAAATGTAAAGTTAAATGCCGGGTGTAATTCCTCACCCAGATTTTCAGCCAGACGTCGGCGGCTTTGCTCCTGAGCTTCCTGTCTCAGTTGCAATGCATGCTGGGCAATTTCATCACTGGCTGCATTGGACGTCATGATGAAGATGGCATCTTTACACTCTATCGTCTTCCCTTTCCCATCAGTCAGTCGACCCTGAACCACAGAGACGTTATAGAAACCAGCGTATTTACAGAAACTAATTATTATCTCTACATGTAAAGTTGGATATATGTTGGAACCTGTACCTCATCAAAGAGCTGCAACATGATGGTCAGCACGTCTGGATGAGCTTTATCCACCTCGTCGAACAGAACCACGGCGTTCGGACACTGTTTGAGCTGTTTGGTCAGCTGACCTCCTTCTTCGTGACCCACGTACCCTGGAGGAGAACCAATGAACTTCGCCACCTGAGAGAGACAGACAGAAGAAAGGAAGACAGAACATGAGAGACAAAGAAGATGCGAACCGGGCAGATCTGACCTCCGAGGGGATCAACTCCATGATTAGATCAACACACACACACACACACACACACACACACTGTTCATCCAGCCCTGTAGAGTGACAGTGACAGTCCTCTATCAATACAATAAGAGTGTGTGATTGAATTGTGTGTGTGTTTAGGCTCAGTCTAAGGTCACTGTGGAACAGCGCAACTAAACGGCTTATGAAGGAGAATCACAGTACAAGAGCAGCGATCCACTTCTAGATACACAAGCTCCGCTTAACACAACATTACTGTATGCAATTCATAACACACACACACACACAAAAAAACCCAAAAAACACCATGCACGTCATCCTCACTGACGCCACAGCAGATCTTAGTGTAGAACAGGAGTTGGGGCTTATTAATTAAATCATAAAATGTACATTTAAAATAAATATTTTTTTGAAACAAAAACAAGTGAAAATAAATTAAAACAATGTCATAAAAAAATCATAAAAAAATTCTAATTAAAATGAAAAATTGTGAAATAAAAATCTTGCTAAAATTTTTATTAAAAAAAAAAAAAAAAAGTAATATTAGTATTAATGTTGATTGGGGTTTCCTAAACTGTGGTTCGTTCCTTAAATGTAAATTTAAAATGAATAGTTTTAAAACAAAAATAAAACATCAAAACAAAACACCTACTTAAATGAATGAATTAATACAAATAATAAATAATAAAATAAAATACTTAGATCAAAATATGAAAAAAGAAAACATAAATATGCATTTTAAAAATGCCTAATTGAAATAAAAAAATGTTAATATAAAAATGCAAAATATAAATCTTACTAAAATATATATATGATGTGATATGATAAATGTACCATTAAAATAAATAATTAAAATTCTTAAATCTAAATAAAACAAAAAGATTAAATATTTTGTGAACATGCTGTTCAATTATTGAAATGTTCTTATAGGGACTTCAAGCTAATATTTTTAGGTTTTTGGTTGTTCTAACTAAGAATCCCTGCTGTAAACTTCACTTTTTCACTTGAAACTAAACCCAACTAAACAGCCTGTTTATGCAAAGATGTGTATTGTATTTGAAATCTACAGATGCAAATAGACAAAGTGCAATAAAATAAACACTTAAATGTGTAATTAATAATGAATATACAATATTTTTAATAAAAAGATCAAAATATGAAATAAATGCCCAATTGAAATAAAAAATGTTAAAATAAAAACTCAAAATAGAAATCTTACTAAAAATGAAAATAAAACTAAACAAAATCGTAAAAATATAAATTAAAATACATAATTAAAAATAAAAAAGCTAAATAACATAAAAAGATGAAAAATTTTGTGACCATGCTGCTAAAATATTGAAATATTAACTTAAAATCTTATAGGGACTTCATGCAAATTCTTTTAGCTCAGTGGGTTTTGGTTGAAAAAACAACTGGGAATCTCTGCTGTAAACTGTCTTCACTTTTCTCATGATGGAAGAGAAGAGAATTTTACTGAGCAAGTCAGTTAAACTGTCTGAATGCTTATACGTCTGGTTCAATGGCAGACATCATTAACCTCTTGAATACTAATGTTAGATTCATTCTCTTTCAGTACACACAAAGTGAATTCACACTTGCATTTGTTGTTTTTGAACATCCTTAAAAATCCAGTTACTGAGACACTTTGATAGTGAATTCTGTTCTTAAAAACGTGTGTCTCACCTCATGTTTCTCCTGAAATTCAGACATGTCCATCCGGATGAAACCCTGAATAAAAAGCGACAGAATCTTGTCATTCGCCCTTCATGAGAAGCCAATCATTTCAGATTAGGGTTTATTTACTGACTGACCTTCTTAATGTCTTTATGCATGTATCGCGCCACCTGCTTGGCCAGCTCCGTTTTACCTGCAAAACAACAGTCAAACATTTACTTGCTTCCATGCAACTGATTTCATCAAACAATAAAAGCACAAGCGCTAAAAATATCACAGCGGTCACGTGACAGACAGAGTTTGACGAAGACGCGAGTGGTTTTGACTCATTATGACGCGACCGCAGCATCAGATGCTGAAGTCTTTCTGTCGCGGTCGTCGTGGAGACAGGATGACTACTTCCTGTCAGGGAGAGAGATCACTTCATGCCGCGTGTTTATTTTGCTGGCGTCTCGTGGCACGTGTGTCCATCATCTCTCCCTCCCTTCATTCTTCTCTCAGGGTAATGTAGTCTCTGAGAGTAAATATCGCTCTTATGAATTTTAATAAACGCATATATGGTAAGTGGAGGGACTTGTTGAATATTGATGGCGAGTGATCAGACGCGCCGCTGGCGAAAGGAGAAACGTCTCTTCATCAATCAAAGCGCACAAAACAAACACTCACGACTCCAGATCGTCTCTGTGTGTTTATGCTTATGCTCAAAACTTAAGTGTATGGTAAAAAAGGATAACAGTTTTAACAAATAGATTTCATATTTTCCAGTTTATTGATTACAGTAAATCAAGATTGTTGTTTTGTATGAATTTTTATGCTTAAATATGTAAATGCTGCATTATCGCATTAAATATGAATTAATTTACACAAATTTCCAGAAAACAGATCTGAACACCAGATCAAGCCAGGTTAAAAAATTTTTGTTTGATCATGTTGACATATTAGAGCTAATGGTTTTTATAGAGGGGATTTTGGATATCGTTTTTTTTTTTATCACTCCATAAATCAGAAAATACCGTCAATAGAGAAAAAATACATTTTTGCCATGTTTTTAAGAATAAAATGTTGTATAAATTAGTGTGAGTGATACATAAACAAACCCCTCAGTAAAAAAAACTTTAGAATATAGACAGGAATGAAACCCTAAGTTTTGGTGAATGTAAATGGTGTTGAAGTGGAGAAAAAAATTCATTTTGAGTAAATGGCCTTTAAAGATATGTACTGCTACTGAAATCTGCATATGCAAATAAATAAACTGCAATAATAAAACCAGGTGAACGACATATGAACAAACCCTTCTGTAAAAACCTTCAGAATATATAAAGGAATAAAATGCTAAGTTTTGGTGTATTTAAGTGCTGCTGAAGTGGAGAAACAAACTTATTTTAAGTAAATGGCCTTCAAAGATATGCATTGTAAATGAAATCTACATATGCAAATACATAAACTGCAATAATAAAACCAGGTGAATGCTATATGAACAAACCCTTCTGTAAAAACCTTCAGAATATATAAAGGAATAAAATTCTAAGTTTTGGTGTATTTAAATGCTGCTGAAGTGGATAAACAAACTTATTTTGAGGAAACGGACTTTAAAGATATGTATTGCAAATGAAATCTACATATGCAAATACAACGGGCAAAAATAAAAAAACTAAGTGAGTGATATGAAAAAAACCCTTCAGTAAAAACCTTCGGAATACAGAGAGGAATAAAACTCTAAGTTTTGGTGTATGTAAGTGCTGTTGAATTGGAGAAAAAACTCAAGAAAACAGCTTATGTATAAGTATGTATTGTAATTGAAATCTACAGACGCAAATACTTAAAGTGAAATAAAATAAACACTTAAATGTGTATTTAGGATGTTTTCTTTCCACTCGTCTTAAAAGATGGCATGTTATGGAAGCAAATTAGACCGAAATCTTAGTGTGTGCAGAGTCATTAAAATAAACAGAAACAAAGAATTTAACTGATGTGCGGTAAAACACGCCAGAGGCCTGTCTGACTCCACGACTAAACGTGTGTATGTTCATCACGTCCGATGACACATAAATGACAGATCTGGTGAATAAACGCGTCTATGAATATCATATTAGACTGTAAATCACTTTGGATCGCAGGATTTTACAAAATTCCTGTGTGACTACTTGAAGAGACACAACAAAAACACAGATTTACATTTATGCATTTAGAAGATGCTTTTTTTCCAAAGAGACTAACAATATGAGAGATACAGGCTTAATATTGTTGGGAAAAGAAAGAAATTACCGATTCCAGACGAGCCCAGGAAGAGGAAGACGAGGGGATGTTCTTCATCGTACCAGCCATTCTCCTTCCTCCTAATGGCTGTGGAGAAAAACAGACAATAATTAACTCTAGACAGACAGACAGACGGTAATGAGAGGAGGACAGACAGACCGGACGAGAGCAAACGCTTTAAAAAAAACAGACAAAGACCGAGGAAAGACAGAATGACGGAGAGAGAGACAGACGGAGAGAGAGACAGGGCCTCTCTGCACCATTAGACACACACTAATTTCATTACGCTGCTGCAACGCTGGAGCAACTAAATCAGGTTAGAATAGATCCAGCAGAGACGCGGCACGATAACACACGCTCTCCATGGCAACCCGCGCATGTGTGTGTGTGTGTCCGTCCTCTGCCGTTAGTGCTGATCTGACATCTGTGTGTGTGTGTTTGTCTGTGTGATCGTCAGACGTCATTACAGCAGATATGTTTGTGTTATTTGTGTTGAGCTGCGTACAAACAATCATTCAGTTGTCTTTAAACAGATCTCACACACACACACACACTCACTCGTTTACTCAGCTCTCTAAATGGGTTAATTCCATAGACTTCTATTGTTTTTATATACAGCTAGTTACAAATACTATACCTACACACTGACCCTAACAGAAAACGTACTGTATTTTTTATAAAACAGCATATATGTATCTGCAATAAGATTCTTACCAAGTGAATGGTATATGAACAAACCCTTCAGTAAAAACCTTTAGAACATAGACGGGAATAAAACTCTAAGTTTTGGTGTATGTAAGTGCTGCTGAAGTGAAAAAACAAATTCATTTTGAGAAAACAGCCTTTAAAGATATATACTGTTAATGAAATCTACATATGCAAATAAAGTGATATAATAAAACCAGGTGAATGATATGTGAAAAACCCTTCAGTAAAAACCTTGAAAGACTTAAAAGTTGTTATTACTGGATAAATATAATCCATAGAGATTGTTGTAGATGATGTGATAATGCACAGTGTCCCTCTTATTGCTTTTATAAAATAGCACCAACAACATGATAAAACATACCCAAAAAAGATACATTTATCTACAATAAGATTTTGCCAAGTAATAAAAATAATATATAATAACTATAACTGTATAAATGTATTCATCAGCAAATAAATACAAATAAACATAATAACAAATAAAATAGAAACACACATATACACACACACACACATACATATATATATACACACACACACACATACATATATATATATATATATATATATATATATATATGTATGTGTGTG
>JAHKKF010496500.1:0-13499 GCA_019740295.1 Labeo calbasu | reverse complement strand
TGAACCTACACAGGCCTACAGAGATACTCCCTTTTCAGAGTATTTGACAGAAATCCACAGGAGCAGACCAGACCCTTACGACATATGCTCCTCTCACTGATCACTGGATGCTTCTCATGAGAGATGCCATGATGGAGAAAAGAGCAGAAACATCTCAGCATTCTTCAAGATCTGGACGGGTTAAGCGAGAGCCATCGCCTTCTGCTAAAGAGAGGAAAGCCAAATCACCCAAATCTGTGAAGCTCCAAGAGCCCCACAAAAGAAAAGAAAAACCAGAAGTGACAGAAGAAGAAGAAAAAAGAGGTGAAGAAGAAAAAAGAGGTGAAAAAGAGCCTCAAATCATCTCCAGCAGCACTGTTGTAAATGTAGACAGCGTGAGGGAACGAATAAAAGTAGATCGAGAGGAATTATTGGGATTACTAGAGACTGAAGGACCTGGAGAAGGTAAGTGTGGACAAGAAAACATTTCAGAAAAGATGGAAATCTATGTTCTTCTCTCACTTATCATTGTCCTCAAAAGGCTTGAAAAAGAGATACCTTGGAGTTTGTGAGCTGCTTCTCATCGTCTTGGTCCTGTCTGTGGTGATCTTCTTCTTTCCTATTTCAATATGGTTCTGTGTGAAGGTATGCTTTTAATTTATGGGATTAAATATTAAAAAGTTGTATTTGGTAACTGTGTTCAGGTCCAGTAACTTTCATTTCCAAGTGTTAATATGTATGAATTTGTTTATTTGTAGATTGTAAGAGAACATGAGAGAGCTGTGAAATTTCGATTGGGGCATTTATTGCAGAAGAGACCAAGGGGCCCTGGTACATTTTAATTGACATATTAACACTTTCACAGTTCGCCATAGTGACTATATTATGTGAAGAATATAACATTTTTGATAATAATTGATTATTAAATAGATTTAATTTTAAATATATCATTATTAAATAATTGATTATTTGATTATGTTTATTTTATATTTTAATATTACTATTAAAGCTAATATACTTTTAATGAATATATTAACGACTTTATTGTTACGAAATCATTTTAACAATTTAGTAATTTATGTTTTCCAGACTTTAATACATATATGTTTAATTTTGCTGCAGGGCTGATGTTTTATCTCCCATTTTTGGATGTGTGCCATATAGTCGACATTCGTATGAAAACACTGAAGATCCCTCCTCACGCGGTAATTTCTTTAAATGCCTTCAAAATAACTAAAAAGTCTCCATATGTTTTGCACATAGACCTTACACAGATAAGACGCCATATCAATTTTATGCATTATATTTTGGCGTTTTTGCCTTTATTGAGAAGTGGGAGAGAGAGGAGGGCGGGATTGAGAAAGGTCCTCGTCGAGCAGGGACTCGAACACGGACGCCCGTATCGCAAAGCCGCTTTATGTTGGCACGCTGCCCACGGCTATCGGTCGGCGCCGCCATTTTGAATTTCATATGAAATTCAGAAAACGAGTATGTTAGGGTCGACTGAAAGTCTTTACAATAGAATACACGGTATAAAGGTCTAACACCACGTATATTTTCCCAAGTGTTTTGTCTACTTAAAGTTTTTTTTCGGAAAGACGTTTTGCCTGCTGAACAGTCTGCATGTTGCAATCCAAGCGTACTTCTGTTCCTCACAGCCTCGCTTTCATTCCTGTCAAAAACTAAATATAGTACTACCCTGACTGATGTCTATGTAAGCAGCGTTGTATTTTCTGAGATAACCTTTGAATCATTTAATGAAGAGCACTCTAAAAAGCTGACTGCGTCAAATAACATCCCACTTACACACGTAAACATGTGGGAGGCAACTTTTTGAAGACTAGCTTCTAGCGCAATCAAAAAACCCACCCTTACATCTCTAGATATAGATAAACCTGAAAAATTACAGAACACCTCTTCAACAAGACATAATTTAAGGCAATTTCATTGTAACCTCAGGTGGTGACCAAAGATCTGGTGTGTACTGAAGTAAGTGCAGTGTGTTACTATCGTATCGAGAATGTGTCTGTGTGCTATTCCTCCCTCGCTGGCATCCCAGATGTGCTGCAGGCTCTGACCCAGGTCTCTGTTAGAGAGATACTGGCCCATCATGCCTTCACTGACATTTTGCTGGACCGGAAACGGATGGCCAAGGAGATTCAGGTATACGTCAACAGATATGACACCTCGTGAGGGCTTGAAACAAGAATTTTTACCAAGTTCTCATTTTAGGTCAACTTAGATTCGGTAACCTGCAGGTGGGGTATCAAAGTGGAAAGAGCAGAAATGTAAGTACCTAGAACACATTGGCTCTTCAAAAGTTGTCCCATTACGGGACTCATATGTTCACTGTTGCAGAGAAGAAATCAATCTTCCACCTGAGCTGCAACACAACTTCGCAGTGGAGGCCGAAGCGAGACGTCAGGCACAAGTCAAAGTAAGGCCACCTGTACACAATGGGATTTGAACCCACAACCTTTCAGCTTTTTAACCACTATGCTTCATACAGGTGATCGCTGCAGAAGGAGAAAAGGCAGCTTGTGAAGCTTTGAAGGCCTCCATAGAGTCTCTCTCTGGTTCTCCAGTGGTCGTGCACCTTCGACTCCTGCAGCTCCTCAACAATCTGCGCTCAGAGCAGCCGGCTGTGGTCCTCAACATACCTCCTGATGTCCTAACTCAATCCATCAACCTCACCAGCTTGACCAGACCTGCCAATCAAAGCCTGACCGCAGGTGACGGCTCAGATGAGGCTAAAAAAGACTCGCCCATGATGTAAAGACAACATGAATTCAGAGTTTACTTAGGAAGAACAGTTTCAAATATAGACATGCACAATATATCGGTATGTTGCAGTATATTGGTTTGTGCCATCTAACTCTCATTTTAATTTAATCTTTAAAAACACTAATAATTTACACTGTTAAATGTAATCTTTAACAAGTCTCAAACTGAATATTCATTTTATGATACGTGCAATACAAGTACACTTCAAATATAGATCTATTAAATACTTTAGTATGTTGCCCTACATGAGCTCCAGTATGATGTATATTTCCATTTAGCGTTTCTTGGTGCCTCTCGACAGTTTTGGGCTGGCTTCGGGTTTCTGACTTTTCGTTTTAGAATCAGAAGGGGTGTTGGGGGCCTTGGGTGTGGGTGCAACATTCTTCTTGCTTGCTGTAAGGGTAATAGTCAGAGATTAGAAACAGATCAGTTCCAAACCCCAAACCCGTAAGACCTTCATTCACCTTCGGAACACAAATTAAGACAGTTTTGGTGAAATCTGAGGCCTTTCTGATCCTGCATAAACAGCAACACAACTGACACGTTCAAGACCCGGAAAGGGAGTAAGGACATTGATAAAACAGTCTATGTGACATCAGTGGTTCAGCCTTAATTTTATGAAGCTACGAGAATACTTTTTGTGTGCAAAGAAAACAAAAATTATGACTTTGACAATTTCTTTGCTTTTATTGATGTCCTTACTACCTTTCTGGGCCTTGAACTTGTCAGTTGCATTGCTGTCTATGCAGCGTCAGAAAGGCCTCAGATTTTATCAAAAAAAATCTTAATTTGTGTTCTGAAGATGAACAATGGTATTACAGGTTTGAAACGACATGAGAGTGAGTAGTTAACAACATCATTTTCATTTTTTGGGTGAACTATCCCTTTCTTGTTCTGTATCTCAAGTGTAATGTTAGCCTCTGCCACACTTACACTTGGTCTCCACACTTGGCCGAGCCTGTAGCTGCCTCTCCAGATCTTGTATCTTGTCCTGAGCTGCCTGTAGGTCTTCCTCTGCTTTTAGTGCTCGTACCTCCGCACTGATAGCTCGTGTCTCTACATCTCTGGACAATACAGCTTATGTAGAGACCACTATAGATCTGATTAAGGAGAAATGTCTCTTTTAATACTTACAGAAGCTCTTGCTGAAGAGTTCTCACTGTTTCTAATTCATTGAAGGCTTCCTTGGCATTTTCAGTGTGAGGAGACACCACAAGTTCTTCAGTCTAGAAAAAAATAAGAAAAGATCATTTCAGGGGTGGCCACTCGGTCCTGGAGGGCCGGTGTCCTGCAGAGTTTAGCTCCAACTTGCCTCAACACACCTGGCTCAGGTGTGTTTTATTGAGGTTGAAGCTAAACTCTGCAGGACACCAGCCCTCCAGGGGTTTGGGCTTGGGCTGGATTAATTCTTTACACCGGAGATCCTCAAATCTGGCCCACAAGATCCACTTTCACACATAGTTTAGCTCTAACCCTAATCAAACACACACATGAGCAATAAGCCTGCTAATCAATGTCTTCAGGATCATTAGAAAATCACAGGTAGGTGAGTTTGATCAAGGTTGGAGGTAAACTCTGCAGTGCATTGGCCCTCCAGGGCAAGATTTGAGGAACCCTGCTTAACAGGTGGGAAGCTGATGGAGATGGATACAGTATGCTCACCCCTGTAAGTTGGACGGTGTCCTCTCCTAAGTTCTTCTCAGTGATATTGCCATCATGACCAACTAGCTTCATGACTGAGCCATCTTTGTCATCTCTGCTGGCCTTTGCTTCCCCCTGTTCAGAATTTAGTGCATTTACTTAATGCTAATCCATGTAACCAAACTAGGTATATGGCTAGCAAGCTAACAGCTTATATGGAATAAAGTGTTAGTTACATATTCATCAGCACTTTGGAAAGAATAAGGCCCAGTGGTATCTTTCAAGGGTTCCTTTTCATCTTCTCTGGTAGGTTTCTCTGGTTGTCGCTCGAGCTAAAAAGATATACAAGAAAGTTACTCACATAGCTGTGTTCTGCCAGAAAGTCAATACTCATGTCACTCACAGACTGTGGCACAGTTTTTCCAGACAGATGCATCTCCACAGTGCTTCCCTTCACATCTGACAGTAGTATTCGACATGCCTCCACCCACTCGCCACCTTCTTTCTGAACAAACACAATGCAGAAGAATCCACGGCATTCAGGCAAGATTTCAAACTGTATCATTACCCAAGAAAGAGTACTTGGTTGAAAAGATCAGAGTTGTTAAGCACCTGAAGCTTAGCAAGATGGTTGAGCTCATTCTCTGTGTCATCCTGAGTTGAGCTCTTCCGGACCGCCTCTTCCACAATAGCCTGACAAGAGCTGCAAGACAATTTGTGTAATGAATTTATACTTAACTATAAGCAGCTAAGGTATATCCTCTAGATCAGGGGTGCCCGAACTCGGTCCTGGAGGGCGAGTGTCCTGCAGAGTTTAGCTCCAACCCCAATTAGACACACCTGAACCAGCTAATCAAGCTCTTATTAGGCATTCTAGAAACTTCTAGGCAGGTGTGTTAAGGAATTTGGAGCAAACTCTGCAGGACATCGGCCCCTCCAAGACTGAGATTGAGCACTCCTACTACAGATCATAGAGATTACCTTGTGATGTACTTGGAGAAGTAGTCGAGTTTCCCAGAGAGGATCTTGGCATCCTCCTCCAGCTTCTCAACAGACACGTCCACTATGGCATTGAATTCAGGCATTGGAATATTTGGCTCCTGGACCGGCACCATTAGTAGAAGGAGGTCCACCATCCACCGAATCAACTTGGTGTGAACAGAAGTTACCTGATAACACATGATGAGATCATCATTCATGGCTTGGGGAATGGGCATCCAGTCCTGCTCCAAGAAGTCCATCTTCCTGCAGAGTTTAAGATGAATCTAGGTTAAACACCCTGTATTAGGTAATCAAGGTCTTCGGGATTACTTGAAATGTCCTGTGCTGCATTTCCCAAAAGAATCATATGCATAAGTAGATCATAGGCCAGGGGTGTCCAAACTCAGTTCTGGAGGGCTGGTGTCCTGCAAAGTTTAGCTCCAACCCCAATTAAACACTAATCTAATCTAAGCTAATCAAGCTCTTACTAGGCATACTAGACACTTCCAGGCAGGTGTGTTGAGGGAAGTTGGAGCTAAACTCTGCAGGACACCGGCCCTCTAGGACCAAGTTTGGACACCCCTGTCTTAGTGACTCTTGGTACTAATGGTATCTGCTTAGGCTTACAATGCATTTGGGAAATGCAGCTGTCCTGGCCTAAGCCATGACAGATGACAGTCTTGTCTTGTCTAGCTCAGGTCTAAGGATCTAAATTCTGCAGGGAAGGTGACCTCCAGGAACAGAAATGGACATCCCTGACTTAGGGCATGCAAGAAACGTTATGCAGTCTCTGGGTGTACCTCCTCACGAAGCCTCATACTTTCACAGTTGAAAAAGTTTTCTTGAGAGAACCGGAATTCCTTCATTGCCTTTAGGACATCCTCCATTTCAATCCTGTCACAGATACAAACAGGGAAATTGGACATGGTTCAACTAGAAACATGAATTGAGTGTGTTTTGTCGCAAGTATCTGCCCATGTTTCTGAGGGTCCATTTTGTTTGCTACCTTCAAAGTTAGCCACAAGTGTTCGCAGTAGACAAGGTATTTCTCTAGGTTTTGCAAGATAGCTATAATGCTTGATCCATGCATCCCTCTTACTTGGTATGGGGTTTCTTTTTTGCCCTGTCCCGTTCTGACTGAGTGCTGTCCACTAGTCGTAAAGCCTCCTTAGACAGATTCATCAAGTTGCCAAGAGCTTCCTCCAACTTCAGCCAATCACCCAAAGACTGCTCCTCTGAAAGTCCACTCAAGGACATCAGTCTTCTTGACCAGAACTCCATATTTTCAATAAGCAACATTAGCGTTGCATGGATCCCTGCATGAATAACCAAGAGCAGGCATCAATATCTATTGGAGAAACCAAACAAGTCTATTTGAGGAGCTTGGTTCTCACCACTTTCTCCACTAATACGGATTCCCAGTTCGTTCTGGAGCTCAGTAATGGTCTTTGCTAGCTCCCTCATGGCCTCCTGACCTTTAGGTGGCCCTCCATCTGGACCAGGATGTCTCCTAAAGAGCTGGAGACAAACCTCAATCCAGGACTCTTGTAGGTTTGTTAGCATTTCAAGTGTTTCCTGACCAGATACTAGGTCCTCTCCTCCATAACGCTCACACTGCTGTGTCAACATCTATAGTTGGACAGAGATAGCTATAATTTTAACATTTAAAGAGGAAAGTAGACAGATAATTGAGTAAGAAATAATAAAAACGATTGCTTACCTTTGACCATTGCTTCAGGTCTTGAGACAGCTCCTCTTCTGAAGACTTGTCAATGTTCTTATTAGGGTTCCTTATGGACCATAAGACAACAAAGTCAATAAAAAATAATATAAATACAAAGAAAGAAGTATTTCCTTCACTGACCTTGATTTGTCTGAATAAAACTTGTGCCACTTGACAACATCAGCACGGACAGATTCGATGGTCTTGCGTTGTTTGCTTTCGGCCTCTCTGAGGTCCTCCATGAAGTTGGTCAGTTTATCTCTACACTGGTCCGTCAACTCCATAATGTGAGAAACATCCTCAGAGTCCTGTGAATAAAAAAAACAATGATACAACAATACTCGACATGTTAAAGTCTTGACAGAATTAAATATTAGGTACTTTAAGTACCTTTGCTGTTAGTAAAACTGTGAAATGATCTGCAGTCTTGGCCCAGGTCTGCTCACTAATATTTAGCCGTCTGACCAGATGAAGTTTATTTATCTTTATTATCTGAGAGAAATATGTGAGACATTTAGACTCAAACATTATGAATTTTTTAAAAATAAAAGTCAAAAGTGAATTGTGCTCATCTAACATGTCAGAAGTCACCTTGACTGCAAGACTGTAGGTGGCTTTCCTCCAGAGGTCCTTTTCATCATATAGCTGAGACATCTGTCCTTCAAGTCTCCTTCGCTGCAGCTCATAAAGCTCATGGTACTCTGCTACAATACTGCAGAAAAGTCACTTTATTTAACCAGACAGATGTTAAGTTATAATCAATCAGTTTGATTCATTGTCATGACAACCTTTAAATATTATTTCACGCACTTTGCATTGCGTTGTGACTCCTCCAGGGCTTTAGCGAGCTCCTCTTTGGCTTCCCCTGCCTCTTTGGACACATTCTCATCATGTTCTTTCATTGCACTCAGTTCCCTTTTACAGGTCAAATGTACACACGGTTAAAACGAACAGAAATCATAATTGGATCACTACTTATAAAATGTATCCAGCTTACATATTAAGCTTTGCAATAGAGCTTTTGAAGTGAATGATCTCTTCAGTAAGCCGGCGGTCTAGAGCCTTCTGCGCTAAGGTTTCTGTGTGCAGACCTTTCACCTGCCTTGGGATTCGGTCAAGTAGAGCCACGTACCTCTCCCTGGACAAGTGGAAGAGGAAGTGAGGTCACTTTCTAATGAAAACCCAGAGGAAAAAACAGAGGTAGAACTGTGATGTAGACCTGATCTTGGCAAGGAGCTGTCCCCTCTCGGCACATTCGACGCTGACTTGGCGGATTAGCTCGTGGAATACAATGTTGTAGATGTTCTGTTCGATTCGAACCAGCTCCAGTAAATTTTCAATCTGAAACATGATAAATATTCTATAAAGAATATATTCATTATATTATCGTAGTTGAGTCATAATTGTGTAGACCATTAATGCTAATATAAAAAACCTACATAAATCTGACTGAGACCTGATTATTATGGTGTTTATTTTATTTGTTTGTGTAATCTATTACATTTTTAAAACTTAAAAACTAAACTGCAAGAGTTTGATAGGGGTATTTTGGTAAATCTTCATTTTAAAGCATTCTATTTAGTTATAATTTTGGGGAAAGTTATATTTAAAAGTAATGCATTACAATACTGAGATACTCCCTAAAAAGTAACTAATTGTGCAAGTTACAATTTTTATAGAATGTAATGTTACGTTACTTTTGTGTTACTTTTTGTCAGGGCTTTTTGTCATCACAAAAGTAACTCTAAAAGTAATGCCTTACAATATTGAGTTACTCCTTTTAAAATATAGAGTTACTCCTTTAAAAGTAACTAATTGTGTTGATTAGTTTTTATGGAAAGTAATGCGTTACGTTACTTCAGCGTTACTTTTTGTCATCAGGGCTTTTTGTCATCACAAAAGTTGCTTTTATGAGTAATGCCTTACAATATTGAGATACTCCCTAAAAAGTAACTAATTGTGCAAGTTACAGTTTTTATAGAATGTAATGTTACGTTACTTTTGTGTTACTTTTTGTTACTTTTTGTCAGGGCTTTTTGTCATCACAAAAGTAACTCTAAAAGTAATGCCTTACAATATTGAGTTACTCCTTTAAAAGTAACTAATTGTGTTAGTTACTTTTTATGGAAAGTAATGTGTTATGTTACTTCAGCGTTACTTTTTGTCATCAGGGCTTTTTGTCATCACAAAAGTTACTTTGATCTGATTACATAACTGATCACATTACTTTAAAAAGTAATGCATTACAATTTCAAGTTACTCCCTAAAAACTGTGTTATTTTTTATGAAAGTAATGAGTTATGTTACTTTTGCGTTACTTTTTGTCATCAGGGCTTTTTGCTAACACTAAAGTTACTTTTAAAAGTAATGCATTACAATATTAAGTTACTCCCTAAAATAGCACCTAATTGAATTACTTAGTTACTTTTTACGAAAGTAATGTGTTGCATTACTGTTGTGTTACTTTTTGTCATCAGGACTAGTACTTTTAAAAGTAATGCATTACAATATTGAGTTACTCCCTAAAAAAGTAACTAATTTGCATTATTTACTTTTTTTTTATAAAAAGTTACGTTACTTTTGCATAATTTTTTTCATCACGAAAGTCATTTTAAAAGTAATGCCTTACAATATTGAGTTACTCCCTAAAAAAGTAATTGTTTTAGTTACTTTTTATGGAAAGTTTTGCGTTACTTTTTGACTAATTACTATGAATTACTATTATTAGTTCATTACTTTACTTGTTACTTAAACAAAGAAATCTGATTACATAACTCAAGTTACAAGTAATGCGTTACCCCAACACTGAATATACCAACCTACAATGACACTTTTATATATTTCTAGTATTTTTCTTAACTAACCTGTGAGAGTTCGGAGAGCTCTTGAAACTCTTGGTTGACACCTGCTTTTTCCAACATTTTGTCCATCACCTTCATTAACTGTATCACCTCGAGACGACCACTTGGTTTCCTAGTGGTTGTTCAGAAATTGTAATAAATATTTATATTAATAACAATCATTTTAAAGAAATAATAACAGAAAATATAGAAAGAAAGAAAATAAAAAAAGTTTAGAAATGATGACAAATATGTAATTAAAATAATTTAAAATAATTGTAATATTAATATTATTAATAATAATTTTCAGTAAATAAAGTAGAACTACATGTGACTTTCTAGTGGTTGTTTAGAAAATAAACAAACAAACAAACAAACAAACAAATAAATAAATAAATAAGGCTTCTTAGTGGTTGTTTAAAAATATTACAAATGTTTATATTATAATAGCAATATTATTATTAATATTATTTATTAATTATTAATAAAAAATTAACAAATGATAGATAGATAGATAGACAGACAGATAGATTATATATTGCAGCAACTCACATTGATGGAAAGACTCTTAGCTTCTGTTTGTCATCTTCTAGGAGAACCGTGAATTTGCTAGAAAGGAAATGAAAACATATAAAGCAAATTACTTGTTAGCTGTAGAACAACACGACAGATGTTCTTACTGACCAAGGCAGACTCACTTACTCATCATAGCACTGCAGTCCCTTAAGACCTTTGTTTTTTATGATGTGATATTCTTCTGGGATTAATGTTTCCAGTGAATTCACGTCCTTCAACCCAAAAAACAACACCACAAAGTTTCAACATACAAAAAGACATGAAGATCTTAGCACTAAATTCAGGTTATTCTCCTGTCACTTGCATTTTGATCTCCCTGAGCGGAGCTTCGTTCAGCCGTTGATGGGAGAGGCAATCGAGCATCACAGAGGAAGGATACGTCTCTGTTCAGATTCAAACAAACACAGTAAGCTAGAAAATGTGTCGATGTGTTCAGTATAAATGTATGTTATTCATGTTTCATTCCAACCTTCCAGCTCCAGTCAGAGAAGTCGGCTGGTTGAGAAAGTATTGGTATTTCTTGCGTCTAACCGGATGGTGCCACACTGCATCAGGGCGGTGTATTAAACAAACCTGGGAAAAGAGGTAAAAAGAGCTAAATTAAGTTACTATAAATAGTTTGAAAAAGAGGAAGGTGATGAAGTGGCACAAACCTTAAAGTCCTTAGGAGTTTTGGTTAATCTGAGAGGTCCGAGTCTGTTTTGAGGACATGCGGTGGATGTTAAAGTTGCAAGGAGCTCGTCTGGAATTAAATCATCATGCACTTGTAGGCTGTCTCTGTCTTTTACAGACCTCTCGCTCACCTCAGGAAGCTCTGCCACCACTAAACAGATAAATCACATACATACATAGGCTGGATAGGACAGATACATTAAATATAATTCAAACACACACACAAAATAATAGTATTACGAAAAAAGAAATGTTTGTGATGTGACATAAATATTTGGTGGTAATGAATAAATGTATGGATGAATGAACGAATAAATAAAACAAATGGGCTAGTAAGAATAACAGTTAAGTTGAGTTTGAAAGAAAGAAAGAAAAGAAAGTAAGAAAGACAGAAAGAAAAAGAAATATGAATACAAATGAAAATTAATAAATGTTAGGAATAATATAAAAAGTTGGTGACAGCATTTAATATGTGGCATAAATGTTAGTCTATTAAATGTTAACATTAAATAAACAAAAACAAAATATATTTGATATATTTAAAATAATATAATATAAAAAATAGTATAAAATTAGGTGGTGAAATAAATAAATATTAAGAAAAGCAGAAACGTTTGTGATGTGGCATAAATAAATACTTAATATTTGGTGGAAATAAATAATTAGTGAGAATAAAAGGTAGGTGATGTGGAATAAATAAATATTAAGATTGTTGGTGATTAGGCATCAATTAATGAATAAACAAGAAAAATAATAGACTGTGATGTGGCATATATAAATAAATATTAAGAATAACAAAAACTTGGTGATAAATAAATAAATAAAGTCTATTAGGAATAATAAAAGTGATAAACCTTCGATACAAATATAAATGTAAAAAACTTTGTTGTGTGGCATAAATAAATATTTAATAAATATTTGGTGGTACTGAATGAATAAATAAATGAATTAAGTACTGAGAATAAAATAATGTAAGTGATGTTAAATAATAAATCATTAAAAATATTAAAATGAAATATATTGAGATAAATTAAGAACAAAGTGATTAGGTATGAGAAATGACTAAATAAACAATAATAATAGAAAGTGTTTGTAATGTGGCTTATATAAATAAATATTAAGAATAACAAAAAAACTAATTTGATGAAAATAAATAAATAAATGGGCTTTTAAAAAATATTACAAAATTGATGATGACGATAATAATAATAATAATACAAAAATATTGTGATGTGTTTGTGCTAGATAGATAGATAGATAGATAGATAGATAGATAGATAGATAGATAGATAGATAGATAGATAGATAGATAGATAGATAGGCTATTGCCAATAAAGTTTATGATTTATGAAGAAAGAAAGAAAGAAAGAAAGAAAGAAAGAAAGAAAGAAAGAAAGAAAGAAAGAAAGAAAGAGACGGATACAAAGATGGTGATTTTTGCCATGATAATGAATAAACATTTAGAGAGTTACACAGAAAAGTTTGTGATGTGGCATCCATTTTTGTGGTATAAATGTTACAAACAAATGGAATGAATAAATACTAGCATTAAAGTTGTTGATGTAGCAGACAAAAAGAAAAAGCTGCTGATGTAGCTTAGATGAATAAGTTGACTCACTGTTACTGACAGCAGCGCTCGATCGCTTCGTCCTGCGGCTCTCGGGTTTTGCTCCATCCGGAGGAGACGGGCTGCACTTGACGGACACCGACATATTAAGACTGTCTAAACTCGCTGGACACTTTTTGCAGATGAATAACCGCGGAAAAGACGCAAAGGCGCTAAAACATTCAACTTTCTACCGTTCTCCATGCTGTAGCGCTCCAGACAACGCATAAAGTTTGGCTGCTGTCTGCGCGCGAGTGTTGCTAGTCCAAAACAGCGACTAATAAAAGTTTGTTGCCATGGACGCGTCGCGTCTCTACGTAACTTTCCACAGTTACAGAATCACACTCGAGAGACTCCGCTGACTAACATGAACACCATACTATAATAATGAGTTTTTCTTCTATCTCTAGCATACGCTGTTTCCTGTAGTAAAATTAATCCGTTTTAAATATTCATAAGTTGTCTCATTAATTATTTAGCGGGTCAATGATGCCATGGCAGCCAAACAAATGAGTTTGTTTAAAGTCTAGCCTACATCTCGAAGCGAGAAAGTAGGTTGTTACCGTTAGTTAAAACTAAAATGATTCATATCATTTTCGTCATTTAAATAAAGATGAAAAAAATAAAATAATGAAAAACGGAAGCCTAGAAAGTTTGCCCTGGCAGCTACCTCAAATAAGTGTAAATAAAAAAAAAA
>JAHKKF010496492.1:0-13390 GCA_019740295.1 Labeo calbasu | reverse complement strand
ATGGCTTCAAAGGTAACATGTTCTCTGCAAAATCGCAAAAACAGCCCTACTTTTTTCTCGCAATTCTGACTTTTTTCTCAGAATTGCATGATATAAACATACAATTGCGAGAAATAAAGTCAATATTGTACGATAAAAACTCGTAATTCTGACTTTTTTTCACAACTGCAAGTTTGTATCTCGCAATTCTGACTTTTTTTCAGAATTGCATTATATAAACTCACAATTGTGAGAAGTAAAGTCAGAATTGCAAGATAAAAACATGCAATTCGGACTTTTTTCTCGCAATTGCGAGTTTATATCTTGCATTTCTTATTTTTATCTTGCAGTTCGGACTTTTTCTCAGAATTGCATGCTATAAACTCACATTTATGAGAAATGTCAAAAAAAAATAAAAATTCACAATTCTGACTTATTTTTCTTACAATTGCAAGTTTGTATCTTGCAATTCCATAAATCCATTTAAATAAATGTCTTATCTCATATGTCTCAAAATATAAAAATATAACATTGAGAAGGAAAAACAACTGCCTGAGGAAGTGAAAAAAAGAACATTTCTTGTTTTGAATGTGTTGTTCAGCCAATATTAATTGCAGAAATCAACATGTTCTTCTGCTCTCCAGGTATATTCGAGCTCGTGGGCTCTGTTAACTCTTTTCCTTTTACCTAAGGGCTTATCAAACAGATTCTCTGACTCCACATCACTAAAACATAAACAAAACACACCGCAAAGCCCTCTAGGATGTAGTACAGTTGATGGTATGATTCCTTGCCAGCGGTTACAAAATATTCATATCATTGATTGCTCCTCTGTTGGCAGGGAGATTAAAGATTGACAATGTGGAGATGGAGAGAGGGAGAAAGAGGGAAAGAGAGAAGAAGAGGTGTGGCGGTGATTCATGCTAAAGAATATCAAAGTCTCAGCAAGGAACTCAGACTTAGAATAAGAGAGAAGAGATGGAAAATTGGAGAGAGAGAGAGAGAGAGAGAGAGAGAGGGAGGGCTGTGGCAAGAGGCAAGATGAACTGCAGCAAATCCAGACAGCCTCATTTGAATAAAACAGTAAACATGTTCAAAACTAAGCAGCAACCTGAGTTTAACAAGTTAATGTAACTGATAGGCTACATCAATATTCAAGGGGGGAAAAATTTAAATATGTTATAAAATTAAATCATTCTTTAGCACGTACTAAGATGCTTTAAAGACAAATGAACATCTAAACAGGCGTTTACTCAAAGATATTGTCTGGCTCTGGTTTGCTTTTCTATGTGTGTTTAAACCTTTCTTTTTCACTTCATTTAAGATCATATTGATCTAGCTTGGAGCATGCGAGAAGGGCGAGGGTTTTTGTTGAGTATTACCCAAAGCTTCTCCATAGCTGTCGATTGATCGTTTTAGTTGTGCTAAACAGAAAATAAGAGGTTTATCGCTGGTAGTAATGGCGTGACAACCTGTTCTGTGCTGCTTTGGATACACAGCTGTTGAATAACCAAATACTGAATATATAAATTAATTAATTTAAACTAGAAAAAAGATAACAGATCTTAAAGGGATTTTAACAATGTCCTTACTACCTTTCTGGGGCTTGAACATAGTAGTTGCATTGCTGTCTATGCAGGATCAGAAAGCTCTCGGATTTCATCAATAATATCTTAATTTGTGTTTCGAAGATAAACGAAGGTCTTACAGATTCAGAATGACATGGGTGAGTAATTAAAGACAGAATTTTCATTTTCTGGGTGAACTATCCCTTTAAATTGAATGAATAATGAGTCCGATGTTCTTGCTTCTATTAAAGAACAAGATGCTGGATGCTTGTGCAGATGTGCAAGTGCTGCTGACATTAATGCAATCGGTAGCCAAACAAATAGTATTTAATTAGATTCTTATAGATTCTTTAATTCAAACTGGTATGCTGATATTATATACTCATATATGTATATAGATACGATTCAGTTAGAAAAATGACTAGCGGCAATTGCTAATCAGACCTTTTGGACTCCACTGTACATACAGTCTTCCTTAGCACTTATAATGAGTGATATACAGTACATATTATTATAAATGGTTAGTGTTAAACACTGAATTCAGGTGTTACCTAATTCCACAGCATTGGCCTTCATGGTCAAGTAAAACTCATATACCACTGATAAGGATAAATTGAACTAGGGGAAATTAGGCATTAAAAGCCTGAAAGTATTTCTTAATAACTGGCAGAAAGAATCATCTCTCCTAAGCCTGTATTAATTAAAACACGGATTTAACAAAAGCTACGGGTATTAGAAGCGGTATTCATCCTTCTTGAGAATATACGATCATGCAATATGCTGCAATGACAATCTATCATAACACTGATATATTAAAAAGGCTCTAGAAAGATACTGGAGAAACACTGTGCTGTCCAAAACTTTCACTGCGCACGTACAAGGTCTTCCTTTGTATACAATGCACACCATTTCTCTGGGTCAAAGGTCAGGTTGAGTAACATGAGGCATATATAAGAGCTTGAGGCAATTCAACATTTTCTTTTCATGTCTCTTCTTTTGTGCAGTGTTCTGTTCCTGGAGATGTTACGGTGAATACACTGTAGCTTGTTATTATTGTTATTTTAAATCTTTTTTTTTTAAGCACAAGTAGACAAAACTTCAAATCGTGATGGTCTATATATGCATTTATTATTATAATTATTATTTTTAATAAATAAAGTAAAATTTCAACCGTCGTATGAAAAAGAACACCTTCGACATTTGATAAAAAAACCTCTTTTAATATTCCCAATGAAAAAGTCAAATGACTTTCAACCATCGTATGGTTGGGTTCATGATTGCAAAAGCTGAAGACGTGAACATGTATAATTCCCTGAACCGCAATGCTAAATCACATGCTAGATTTATTGACTGCTGCACAAAGACTTTTGTTCAGTTAAATCCTTCATGGAAGATCAAAACCACCTCCGCCAACATATTACTTATCATACTAAAGGCCTCATTAAACATTTACTGGAAGCGTCTATTCACATACTGGATTCAAACAGTTGTTAAGTCAGTTGGTAAAAGTAGAAACAGCATATGAACTCAAAGAACATGTTTAGAGAACATATAAGTGGTTACATAAAGTAGCACTGTTATTGTTTGAAGGTGTTTGTTCTTGCAGAGCTCTGAAACAGCCAGTAGCAGTTGTCACAGATGGCACTTTAAAGCATCTGCAGTACTTCACATGGGATTCAGCTCTTTTGAGGGAAGGTATTGCCTGGAGCTCGGCATGAAATAAAGTGGGAGTGTTATTTATTTATTTATTTATTTTTATTCTTATTTATTTAATTTTTCTGTTTAGTTTTTTTTTTTTAGTCTCTATTTTTTTTATCAGTTTCTATTTAGTTTATTAGTCTTATACATTTTCTCTTTCTCTCTCTCTCTCTTTTTTTTTACTCTAAATATTGTAATAATTGCAAATGGTCCAGTCACTGCCTTGAGAAGCTTCCAAATTTCACTCAGTATTTCTCATGTTTCTTCTTCCTTAAAACTGTTTTAAAGTGGCCAAAACTGTTATTTCATGAGGCACTCATTCAGGAACTCTAAAAAAAATTGCCATCACTGCTTAAAAACATTGGCAGCAACTTTTGTTGGAGGTTGTATAAACCAAAGTATAAACCGAATTAATAAAATACTACAGCTGGCTTTATAAACATAACTTTAAGGAAACTGTAAAATAATTAGTTACTCACCTACAGTTGAGGTCAAAAGTATACATCCCCCTTTCAGAAATTTGCAAAATGTTAATTATTTTACCAAAATAAGATTTATTATACCAAATGCATGCTATTGTTTATTTAATACTGACCTGAATAAGATATTTCACATTTCACATACATTTCTTATTTTGCCTAAATGTCATATTTTTTTATTTAGTTCAGTTTAACCTGATTTCAAAATTCTAAAAGTTTTCACCCCCTGGCTCTTAATGCATTGTTTTTCATTCTGGGGCATCAGTGAGTGTTTGAACCATCTGTAATAGTTGCATATGAGTCCCTCAGTTGTCCTCAGTGTGAAAAGATGGATCACAAAATCATAGGTAAATATAAGGATTTTTCTGAAGAACAGTGGGCAGTTTAACTGTTTAGGACAAACAAGGGACTCATGAACAACTATCACTAAACAAAAAAAACACAGCTGTGGATCATTCAGGTAACAACACAGTATTAAGAATCAAGGGGGTGTACACTTTTGAACTGGGTCATTTTTCTAAATTCAGCTATTATTTCCTCTTGTGGACTGTATGTGAAAATCTTTTATGTGAAATATCTTGTTCAGGTCAGTACTAAATAAACAATAACATGCATTTTGTATGATCCCTCTTATTTTGGTAACATAATGAACATTTTGATGATTCTGAAAGAGGGATGTAAACTTTTGACCTAAAATGTACGTCACTCACCTACGCATTCCATACTTCATACTTCACTTTCATTACGGCAAATTTATATAAGTCTTTCTGTTTCAAATTTGTAAGACCTTCCAATAGAACCTGTGGCTCAAAAATTCTTTTCTTCCCCTCTGAGTTTTAGGACTACACAATAAACCGCCATGTTTCAATTTTTATCAGAAGCAAACAACATTCATTATTTAAATTCTCATTGGTCAGCTTACTAATGAGAGGAGCCTTTTATCTGTGATAAAATTATTCTGGGTTCATTCCTTTTTCAAAGTTATACACATTAGAAAATAAAATTGATTAAAACAACAATTTAGTTGTTCCACTTTTGTTGCTCCATTCATTTTTAGGTCACATCATACACTTTTGAACATCCACTGCCTCCCACCGCCGCATAAATACACTCAATGAGACGCACAACTGCACACAGAATAAAACCGATGCCTGTTTCTATGCAAAAGTAAAGTCGTAATGAGTATGCCACTCATTGCAACCAGACGGTGAGCCACACAAAACCTTAATGATGCTTAGAAGTGCGTATTAAAAGCCATTTGTATACTTCATAGACACGGAGCGGAGCCCGGATCATATTTTACCATGTGTAATGGTGTCCCTGTGGCTATACATAACTTCCTACTGTCACTTTCCATTTGATCTGTCATGAGAAACATTATGAGTGCCTTCACACTAACGTCGTTCAGTATAAAAGAAAGGAGGGGATGACATATTGCACAAACAGTCCAAGGTAACAGACAAACGAGCCATTGTGCGTCTCATTTTTCAGCCGCGCTCTTCGTGTCTTAAAGCCGAGGCGGAGTTGAAAATGAAGTGCAGTTTTTCTGTCGCGGATGGAGGATGTATGATTGCTAGCCAAGTCTAGCTAGTGGAATCAAACAATAGACTAATGAGAACCTGAGGGAAACTGTCGGTTTAGGTCAGCGCTAAGAGGTCAACTGCTACTCGAAACAAAAGCGTGTGTACAGACACTCGGACACCTTAAATGCTTTTGGTGCTAAAGCCTAGACATAACACATTGGTTGCGATAGTGCAAGTTACTTCAATACATCGACCTTATGATCACTGCATAATTAAGAGAGGCTTGTCAAAGGCGCTTTTCTCGAACAAGTGGATCTGACTTTCAATAAACCGATTAAGGACGTCAATTAGCATTCGCCCCTCCCGCTAGCAGCAACCCTCCACGCAACATTAGACATGAAAACTCTTTGAGAGCTTTGATCTGCGAGCGTGCGCGTGTACAATTGGCCAATTTAGGACCTTTATACAGCCATTTAGAAAATGGCAAACTGGAAGTACAAAGGTAGCTGAGGCAAACACAAAAATAGCCACGAGAAAGCAGGTAAACAGCACCCTGAATAAACCAAGGCACATAGCTGGGTGATAGATAAGATGGCTAGTCTAACAGCTAAGAGATGAGAAAAAGAGAGGCCGTTCACCCTATGTGGCTAAGCCACTAAATGGAACTTAGCCCTTATCTGAAATGATGCAGGGATTCCTCTGATTCCCCAGCTTTGCTTTGATGTGCTCAGCTTTAGCAGTGGTTGAGAAGCCGTGCTACCCGCCGCCGTACATGCTTTTATACGCCTATGCAACACAATGCCGCCGAGCCCCGACTAGCTCTAGATGGCCTTAGTGGCGAGCAGCCGTGTGAAAAGAATGTTAAAAGTATTGTAGAGCCAAAACATTTCCGGTCTCTCTTGTAAGCATAGTCAGATCAGCCATTTCAGTTTTAAATCTGATGTTACATGAGCCAAGCTTCTAACTCGAGAGAGTGAGTGAGGAAAAAAAGTCGACTTTCTCTTTTCTACAGATCACTAACCTGCATTTAAATGAAGCTGGGATGCATGTTTTCAGGCTGAACTTGCTCCTTGCTGCCATCTAGCAGATGAACGGTTGCAGTGCAAGCAAAAAGACTTCTGAGCCTTTGATCAGGAGCCATGTAGCACCTGCAACAGTAATATTCAACAAATATTAATGATAACTCTCTATCTGTCTCTCTGTATCTATATATATGTGAGACCGAACAGGCTAGATGTTCACTCTAGTGGGCTTGAGTCTTGTTTAAATGATTGCCAGATAAACATTCTGTGCATCTGTGGGATTTTACAGGGATGTTATGTGCATAAAAATTATCATCAGCGCACAAACATACCATTTCCCCCTGTGTACATAGAGGTTGTCAACTCAAATACACAGTCATACTTTAATTACGATCCATAAGCTCTGAACTGACTTTATAGATGTTGTTTAAGCATTTGTATCTCATCAAGTAAAAAAGGCTTCTAAAATATCTTGGAAAATGCATTTTCTCAAATTTCTCTTTTTTCCTCTATTTTCTAAGCTAGTGATGTCTCCTAGAATTGCTTCATCATGAAGAAATTATTAAAAACCATAAAATGATAGAAGCTAACTAAAGGAATAAAAAGCTTAGTTTGATTTGGTTATCTTAACTGTAACGATCCTCATACTTTTATAGCAGCTAATAATTATGTGTAATGATGGCTGTTATTCTATCTTCACAATATATTACATTATTACACGCTCTATATATGAGAAGGACAAATGATAGACAGATACTATTATTCAATGTTTTTCTCATATGCAGTACTGTGTGTATGTGTGTGTGTGTATATACAGTTCCTTGCTAAATTATTTAAACCCCTTTTTTTTCAGCCCTATGTTAAACTGCTTTAAATAACTTTTTTTCCACATCAGTCTACACTCCATACACTATAATGGCAAAGTAAAAAAAAAACATGTTTGTAACAACTTTGCAAATTTATTACAAATAAAAAACTGAAATGATTCCATTGCATAAGTATTCATACCCTTTTCTGGGACACTTAAAATTAGCTTTAATATCACTTGTAGGTGTTACTACATTTAAAGTGGAGTTAGCCTGTGGCAAATTCAATTGAATGGGTATGATTTGGAAAGGCACACACCTCTCAATAAAATGTAAATGTGAAATAAGAGCTGAAAATGCATATCAGAGCAAAAACCAAGCCCTGAGGTAAAAAAAAAAAAAAAAAAAAAAAACAAGTTAAGAGACAGGATTGCATCAAGCCACACATCTAGGGAAGAGTTCGGAAAAAAAAGTTCTGCTGCATTGAAGATTCACAGAAACATGTAGCCTCCATTATTTATGATGGAAGAAGTTTACGACAACTAGGGCTCTTCCTAGAGCTGGCCTCCTGGCCAAACTGAGCGTTTGATCGAGAAGGGTCTTGGTTAGATTGGTGACCAAAAGTTGATGGTCACTCTAGTTGAGCTCTATGATCATATATGCTTACAGAACTTACAGAAGGACAAACATCACCGCAAAACTCCACCAATCCAGTCTCCTCAGTGAAGACACATGAAAACACACTTGGAATTTGCAAATGCACCTAAATAACTCTCAGACTGTGAGAAACAAGATTTTCTGGTCTGATAAACCTCAAATCCAAGCATCATGTTTGGAGGAAAACACGCCCAGCTCATCATCTGAACAGTAGCATCCCTAACGTAAAGTATGGAGGTAGCAGCCTCATGCTGTGGGTCTGTTTTTCAGCGGCAGGGACTGAGTGACTCCACCAGAGCTGTTGCCTGTGAGCTGTTGCCCCTTCATTTCTCTACCATAAGCTGTCTCCAAAGGCGTCTCAGAAAATTTGACAGTACATCCAATCGGCCTCACAACCACAAACGACGTGTAACCACACCAGCCCAGGACCTCCACATCCAGCATCTTCACCTCCAAGATCGCCTGAGATCAGCCACCCGGACAGCTGCTGCAACAATTGGTTTGCATAACCAAAGAATTTCTGCACAAACTGTCAGAAACCATCTCAGGGAAGCTCATCTGCATGCTCGTCGTCCTCATCGAAGTCTCGACCTGGCTGCAGTTCGTCATCGTAACCGACTTGAGTGGGCAAATGCTCACATTCAATGGTGTTTGGCACTTTGGAGAGGTGTTCTCTTCATGGATGAATCCCGGTTTTCACTGTACAGGGCAGATGGCAGACAGCGTGTACAGCGTCGTGTGGGTGAGCGGTTTGCTGTCAACGTTGTGGAACGTTGATATGCCACACCTGTGAGGTGGATGGATTATCTCAGCAATAGAGAAGTGCTCACTAACACAGATTTAGACAGATTTGTGAACAATATTTGAGAGAAATAGGCCTTTTGTGTACATACAAAAAGTCTTACATCTTTGAGTTCAGCTCATGAAAAATAGGGGCAAAAAGTTCAGAATTTTGGTCAGTGTATAAACCCCAATACAATATTGAGGATTTTCTTTCAATATTTCGCAATGGTGAAGTAAGTTTGCTCTGTCTGCTACAGTATTTTCTCCTCTTTGCGTTCATCTTCAGCATCTCTGGCTTCTGTTAACAGCTGTTTACAGCTGGTTTATTTTCCCAGTTAAAGAATTAGTTGTGTGTTATTAATAGTTTTGAAAGTTTTCCAACCGTTAGTCAGAAGTTTACGCACAACAGGGATCTCCTCTCAAATCACAAAGCTGTCTACGTTGCTTAGGCACTTGTACGATATATTTTTTTTTTAATTCATACCATGCGCACAATTTAAACCAGTTTACTGTTTGAACCGGCATATCGCCCAGTAATATGTGAAATGGAAAAAATAAATAAATAAATAAAATAAAAAACTAACTTATGTTGTTTTACAGAAATGCATGAAACAAAAAAGAGCAGCTAACTGCGGTTAGGAGCAACGTTAGAGTAAACAAAATTTCATTTTATTTCAGTGAGGCCAGATGTGTTTCATTGTTTGAACTTCTTAAAATCCTGCCTGTTGATGTTTGGTTCAGCATTTCAGGTACAAAGGCATTGAGCAATCACTTCCTGTTGAGGACATTGCTTTGTTGTCAACATTTCGCCATTCACAAAACACATCTGTGGCTCCGCTTTTCTCATCTCCTTCAGTTACAGAACAGTTCCCTGGAGTTGCTGTGGAGATGGTCAGGTGGTAAAAATAAAATTACCTCCACACCCTGGAGCCTTCATTAACCTCTACAGAGCCACGAGAACACCTTCCTCAGCATTTTAAAATCGTACTACAGTAGTGCCATGAAAGGTCTAAGAAGTCTGTTATTTGAAAAATAAATAAATAAATCAACCCCAGGAGGTGTGTATGAACCCGCATAAACACTCACCACACGCTGGATCAAAAAAATCTCCAGCTCCATTCCTGAGAGGCTCAAAGAGCAGCGCGGAGAGCAGGAAGTGTGTGAATGGCTTGCCGGAGGCATGTGTTTTTTCCTGTTTGGGAAATGAATTATGCATCGTCCTAATCAAATAAATACAAATGAGAACTCCTTGCCAATCAGTGGCAGAGGCCCGAAGAAGGTGTTGCGTACTAAGAGATACGCTCCTCCCTTCCCCCTCTGTATCAGTTTTGTTCCTTTCATCTTCTTTACTCGGACAGACTATGGAGAAATGAACACCCCACCATCTCTGTCTCATCTCTCTGTTTCTCCCTCCTCCCCGTTCCCGCTCTCCTTCGCTAAGCACAGAGTGGGCAGAAGAGAGTTCACACACTCCAGCGGGGGCTCGCACCATTCCACAGGCCTTGTTTTGCTGTGCAATCTGGAGAAAGCATTTCATTTGGCCAGGGGATTTACCGCTCGATTATACTGTGTAAGCACATAAATAGGTCACTGTTTATAGGTACTTTTGCAATTTGTTTGGCCACGGCAGAGGGGTCTGATTCATGCCGATTTTTTTTTTCTCTTAGGTTTTGAGTGCCATGAAACACTTACATGGTATTATCTCTCAAACATTCTTGTGTTTTTCTTTTTTTTTTTGGATTTGTTTCATTCACTTAAATTTAGACTGTTGTCTTGGCTGTCCAACAATTGCGTGCGTAATTTCTGGCTCAAAAGATACATGTTTATTTAAAATATAATGTTTATTCCTCTAAATTTAAGTCCCACGCACCCACATCACATTAGTATAATTACAGAAAATGCTGCAGGTATAGTTTTTTATTAGTATTTATTCATAAACTAACAGGCAAACAATATACTATCAAATAAACAAGTCTCGCTTGTTTGACCTCCTCTAGAGCGGGTTATTTATTTATGGACTATACTGCATATTATTCTTCTTCAACTATACATAGAAATGGCAGTGAATGAAGTATTTGTGATTAGTTCTTGGTTTCTGCGAGTGGACGACAGTCATGCATCTAACGTTATATAAAGACACTAAACAGAGGTATATGCTAGTTACTCGTCTCACAAAAAAATATAGCATCAAAACGCGAAAACAGTCATGCAAATCTGCAGTTAATTAACAGAAATGCAGTGACGCCAAAGGGTCCTGACCAAGCGTCAATATGTGAGGAGTTGGGAGTGAGAATGTGTTGGTATCATGTGCCCATTTGTTCTCTGCTGGAGTTTCACATTAGCATTTTTATCAGTGACTGCATTTAACTTGTGGGTGATATTTCACTTGTTGACGATAATTAAATTTCACCGTGCAAAGAATGCAAATTATTTTACTTTTGTTAAACATCCCATCTGGGACATTTGAAATTATCCGTAAAAATGTCTTTTTCCATTTACTGAGAAGCACATGCTCCGCTAGGGACTTTTGTGTGTGTGTGTGTTAACACGCTTGAGCTACGATCAATTCCAATCAGCTTCAGACGTTTCAATCAATGTTCTAAAATCGCACACTGAACAGAATGAAAATGTTAATTTCATAACTGAAAACAGTTAATAGTGTTTAAAATACTTTAAACATATTTAATCAATAACACGTGTTATCTTTGTCACCCCTAATAAGAAAAATGAAATAAAACAAGATAGAGTATACAGCACACAGATGCACCACAAAACCAACTTCAAAGAACAATCTGTGCAAGTCTTTTCTTTTTAATATTAAAGCTTGGTTATAGAGTTGAGTGCCAGTTGAGTGCTAGCAGACAGATTGTCTGAGCACCCTTGAAAGCATCTACAGACTAAAATCAATTGAATGCTGTGAATATATGTGAACATAAAGATACCTGCCCAGACAGCCTGTCTGCATACGGGAGAGCAGAGCAGAATACACCAGCCCAAACAATCAGAGCAGATGGGCTACATGAACGAACGTAAAACTGAATGATAACAGCAATCAACTTTGAGAGTGAAAGGCGTCATACGGATGTCGACATGTATTGTAAATGTCTAGATGTTGCCTAATACTGTGTACAACAAGTCGGTAATCAATGCTGCTGGATCAAGCAGGCCAGAATCCCTTGTTGTCGACCTGCATCACTGAGCAAGCATCAGTGTCAATTAGTGATTCAGTTGTCCGAGACCATATTTGTGGCCACCGACTAAAACTTTGTTGTTGATTGTCGATGTGAAACGGTTGTAATTAGGCGTAATTTATCATGTGGACATGTATCCCGCTACTTTATTTTGCCATAACCAGTTATATCCCAACCATTTTATATTTCTGCATGGTATGAATGATTTTTTATATTATATATAAACAACATTTTTAAAAAATGGCAAAGCAGGAATTTTTGCCATCATTTATTTTATTGTTAAAGTGAATTTAGTACATTTTAATGGATTCATTTTAAAGAAAGATCTTTTGTCTAAATGTCAGAAGAAAAATAATACGTTGCCATTACTGCACTCTACTATACAAGGTTATGAAAGCCTCTGTAATACAGAGAAAAACAGATTAGTTTTCATTGTGTTAATATGGGTTTTAATGAGTGGTAATGTTACCACTTGAATTTGATGGATTGTAATGCGTTGCTGTGTGCTGTGGCTGTTTTTCTACTTGTCTGTTGTTCATCTGCAGCTCGCTGTTTGGTCCAATAATATCATGAAATAAAAAGCGAACAGGCACACACGATTATGATATACATTCCACTAAACATTCAGCTGCAATTTCAATGTATTAAAACATTTAAATAAACACATTATGCATATGCCTATGCGCATTAAGTCATCATATCATCATATTTCAAAACATACACAGCTAGAGCACCACACATATGCCATCACATATATGTTAATAATATATATATGCCGAGTAGATTTAAGTACTTAAATTAACTGAAAATAAAGATTCACCTTCTATGTAAAGAGAACGTTTAAATAATTCTAATTTAATCAAACTGTTAATAAATGTAACATTTCAGTTTTGGCCCAAAAAACAGCTGTTATTTATGTAGGAATACAATCGGGACTTTTGAACATTAAATTACCCATTATGTAATACCGACCAAATGCACAACAAATGCACTGCATATAGACATTCTTAATTTATTTCCACTAAATGTATATGCAGTCTGTGTCGTTGGCATGGCAGCACACTGAATTCCAAAGCAGATAAAGAGCAGTGTGTGTGTCTTCTTTAAAAAAATGAGAAAGAAAATGAGAGAAAACTGCGGTTGTTTGAGACAGAGAGATTAGAAATCTATTACCAGAGCAGATAACCACTGGCCTTCTTCAAGCCATTTATCTAACTGTCCTCTCACATGGATCTTAAAGTTTGCATCTCCAGCCCTCAAAACTCAATATCTGAGAGGGGCAGTTACACCACTGAAAGTGTAATGAATTGCACAGGGGTTTGTGCGTGTCATCAGTTAACCCAATCTACTGCAGCCATAAAAAATGGGCTGGGCTGAAATCACATGACAAATTGCAGGATGAAATGGCGTTTGGATGGTGTGGTCAGCTACACCATCATCATTTTAGCCTCTGTGTATGTAAAATTTCTGTCAGTAATGAAATGAGTACGACAGGTTTTACTTTAGTCAAATAGATGTTCTGAGTGTTGCAGCCTGGATGCAACAGAATTATTAAAAAGAGAGAGAGAGAGAGAGAGAGAGAGAGAGAGATAAATAAGCACAAACCAGAAAGCGAAAGACTGGATTTTGCGGGCAGCAACCTAACATCAGAGATTAAATTCTTTATAAAGGACATGTGGAGAAT
>JAHKKF010496491.1:0-21034 GCA_019740295.1 Labeo calbasu | reverse complement strand
ATTAGAATTGTTTTAGATTAAATACAAAGAAGCAAGCCCTGCCCAGATTTAAAAAGTAACGCAAAAGGAACGTAACGCATTACCTTTCCATAAAAAGTAACTAAGTAACGTAATTAGTCACTTTTCAGGGAATAACGCAAAATTGTAATGCATTTCTTTTAAAAGTAACTTTCCCCAACACTGGCGGCGAGTGCAACAATACTACAGTGAGAATAAAAATTGCGCCTTTCTTTGCGTATACATGTGGGCGGTGTTATGCAAATCTTCCCACACCGTGACGTAGATATGTGGGGGCGTGTTTGAATGAGGCATTTTAGGAAGGCGTGGCTGAGTTTTAACTTTTATAAAGAATATCTCTTTAGATTTGAGACTTTAATCTTTGCAACTTCACAGAGCTTATATTTGCACAAACAGCTTGTAACACTCCAAAGACAAAGGAAAACATAAAATTGCCTCATATGACCCCTTTGAGAATTAAACAGGACATTTTACTCGTTACTCTTGTTTTTGCATGTGAAATGAGCATAAAAACTTAATGTTTACTTTGTTAGTACACATTAAGGGTCTTGTGGTAAAAGTAATCTACAGTATAAATAAAAATTAGTTATCTGCAGAACATTCTAGTTAGAAGTCTCCAGCCTCTATTTTTCCCGAATTCAGTATTACAGTTCACTCAAAAATATATCACAGTACTGAAGTTGGTCACAAGTATCTGTTCACACTGACTTTAAATGATTAGTTCACTTCCAGAAAGGAAATTTACTGAAGTTTCACCCCATGTCATCCAAGATGTTCATATCTTTCTTTCTTCAGTCGAAAAGAAATTAAGGTTTTTGAAGAAAACATTCCAGGATTTTTATCAGTATACTGTAGTTGACTTCAACAAGGATCAATAGGTTGAAGGTCCAAATTTCAGTTTCAGTGCAGCTTCAAAGGGCTCTACATGATCCTAGGCATGGAATAAGGGTCTTATCTTGCGAAACAATTGGTCATTTTCTAAAAATAAATACAAATTAATATACTTTTTAACCACAAATGCTTGTCTTGCACTAGCTCGATTTCATGCATTACTTAATAACACATGGCGTAGGTGGAAGTATCAACCCAGTGTTTACAAAGCGAACATGCAAGGAAAGTTAAATGCCCCTTACAAAAAAAAGGTAAAACAACAATATCGGACGATTTTGATGTTGGAGGAGAAAATGAGATGCTTTTCACCCTACTCTACCTTTTACACAGACAAAGAACTAATCACAGGTGACCTTTCCAACGTGATTAAGCAATGTGTGAAGATGCGCATCGCAGAGCTAGTGCAAGACAAGAATTTGTTAAAAAGTATAGAAATTTACTTTTACGTTTTACTTTAAAATTAACTTTTTTTTTCTTTCTTTTTTATTGACTGATCGTTTCGCTAGATAAGATCCTTATTCTTCAGCTGGGATCATGTAGAGCCCCCTGAAGCTGCATTGAAACTGCAATTTGGACCTTCAACCCGTTGATCCCCATTGAAGTCCACTATATGAGTGACCTGGTTTTGCAGCTTGGTGTCCATACAGGTTCTGGGTTTACTGGGAAGAGAATTTTGTCTTGGGTCTACATTCAACTCTTTAATTAAAACAAAAAAAAAGCAGTTTTAGTAGATCAGATGCATGGACAATTCTTTGAAGTGGTCCACAAATGACCCATTATTTTGGACCCGTTTTGTGTCTGTAACAAGTACTGAACCAGTTTTCAATATATAATGAAGCAATGCTATTTGTATATCAGGTGGGCAGTATCCTCTGTGATGACCCGTCAGAACCAGATTCCTACAGCAGATGGAAGTCGGGTCACACTGGCCCTCATCCCTCTCTGGGACATGTGCAACCACACCAACGGCTTGGTGAGTTTACAGCGCTGCTTCAAAATGAATACACAATCCCCACTGAAAATCATTTATGGGTAGCAAGAAGCTTTCAAACAATTCAACCGATGTCCTGCATGACATGAAAAAATGAAAAAAATATTTTCTTCTAAGGAATGCGGAAGCATCTAATGTGATTTTTCGGTAGATTATGCCTACATCCCAAGGGATCTTTTATATTTATTTGGATAATTTGTCTTTGATTGCGCTTTGTACCTCTTGCCACAAAGCAATATATCGCCTCTGTTCATGAGATTCTGTAATGCACTTATATCCTAAAATGAAGTTTTGTTTCAAATTATCATGTGCAATGAAAATCAGTCATTAAAATGTGTAATGAAATGGTTTACTGGTAATCCCCTGGTTAAGGTTTAATAAAAACATATTGTATGTGTTGTAGCAATGTTTTTCGGACAATTTACTCAAAGTTTATTTGATTTAGTTGATTTCTGAAGATTTGAATAGTGAAGGCTTGTATTTGTTAGGGTGTGTTATTTTAATAGGCTCACTTTATAATTGTTAATAAGTGGTGTTTATTTGTTGGATGTGCCCTGTTGTTTTTTGTTTTTTTTTTTCTCGTCTCAATATTTCGTTGCATAGCTTTGCAGTTGTGGTTCCTAAATGTTTATATTTAGCATTTTAAAGCTTTTATACATGTTAAAGTCATATTCATAGACCATTATGGCTTAACTTGAGATTTGGACAGTAGTGAGGTTACACATTTTGTAAAATATATCTCTGACTCAAATTTTAACGAGACTTTTTCTGTTCTGTTCTGTTGTAGATTACGACCGGCTACAATCTTGAGGATGACCGATGCGAATGTGTGGCTCTCAAAGATTACAAAGAGGGTGAACAGGTGAGTCTTACAACACTGTCACAGCACCTCAACTATCTTAAGATCACAATTAGGATGACCGTTACTCTTTTCAGCAGAATATTCCAGACAGTTTCAAATCTACGCATTTGATTGACAAAATCAGCAGGTCGATTTAATGCACTTGTACATTTTCAATTTCCATTCGTGCACTTTCACCTCGGTGCTGTTGCTCTTTGCTTGTGCTTCCGTGATGCGTTTATCAGCCAGCGGCCATTATGGAGGCCCGAGGGTAATATCAGAGCGTAGGCATTCAGATCCAGCAATGGGGAGAGCGGATACGCGGGGCACACAGTGACAGGCCAGGTATAAACTCCCCCCTCTGCAGAATGTGAATTATTTGATAAGATTCGCAGAGACAGCCAGTGGAAGAAGAAAGAGAGTGCGGGGGCCGGCGTGTGGGACTCGGACAAGCGTTGGGGGGAGTAGGAGGGACCGTTTCGGGAGCGTCGCGCCGTACAGAGCCGTTTGATCCCTGATTCCTGCTGCTGATTTCGCACTGGGCCGGAACTCAATGTGGAGAGGCTGAGAACAGAATTGAACTGTGCTTTTCTCTCGCCCCCTCTCTTTCTCTCCAGCACTGTGTTTTATCTCTCTCTTTCACACTCTCTCTGCACAGCACTATCTGTAAATGTTGCGGATGTACTGTTGAGCGGAAGACGTGAGCGGTGTTTGAAAGGACAGTAGTATGGGAAGGAAGTTTTCAGGGCTAAACTGCTACTGGTTAATATCACATCTGCTCCCATTGACTTGTCCATGTCTGTTTCCACCATGAAATGTCATGAAAGGCAGTGCTTATACTCATTTATGCATTGCTGTAGTAACGTGTCATAGGTATCGCAAAATTACAAAGGTTTTCTGGTTTCTGTCCCCTCAGATCTACATTTTCTATGGTACAAGATCCAATGCAGAGTTTGTGATCCACAATGGTTTCTTCTTTGAGGACAACGCACACGACCGCGTGAAGATTAAGCTGGGTGTGAGCAAGAGCGAACGTTTGTATGCCATGAAGGCCGAGGTTCTGGCTCGTGCTGGGATTCCTGCGTGAGTATCCTGTACAGACGCAACATCCTTTAGCTCCAATCCACATGATCCACGTAGAGTCCATTTTTATTACTGTAGTGTTCAGTCTAGTTTTAATTCAAATTTTTAATTTTAATTTAATTTAATTTTTTGCTGATAAATTCTGAAAATGAGCTACTCTTCATACACTACTTGAGCTATAATGCCCTCAAGAATTATTTGCTTTAGATGTGTCCTACGTGTCTCTGTTGACTATGTCTTTTATAATTTTGCTATTGTGATTATAACCAAGTAAATGGGAAGTTTGAATAGCCACTTAAAGGGATAGTTTACCCAAAAATAATAATTCTGTCATTGATTACTTACCCTCATGTCATTTTAAACCCCTTTGTTCATCTCGGAACACAAATTGAGATAAACACAAATAAAGAATCTAAGTGCCTCCGCACAAAATATTCTCGTAGCTTCATAAAATTAAGGTTGAACCACTGATGTCACATGGACTGTTTTAACAATGTCCTTACTACCTTTCTGGGCCTTGAACATGGTAGCTGCATTGCTGTACATACAGGGTCAGAAAGCTCTCAGATTTCAACAAAAATATCTTAATTTGCTTTCTGAAAAAGAACGAATGTCTTACAGGTGTCTTATGTCGTTCAGATTGATGAACCTTTAGGTATTTCACATTTTTTTTTGAAAAAAATACTTTTGCTAACTAGTCCTAGGTTTTTGGCCCGATCTGAACCAAACCAGTGCAGAAAGATTCTCTGGAGAGTGAATATCAATAATTATCAAAAAGTTGGACTCTATGCCTATAACTTCTGAACGGAATGAGATATCTTCGCCAAACTCAGAACACTTTTGTAAGAGCTCAATCTGAGCTCACAGGAAAAAAGTCAGAGCTTGGCCACTTGGTTGGTGCTAAAAGGGGGGAAAAAAACATAAGAATTACTATTACTGTGCTGCAATCAACATGAAAATCAGTGTGTGCGGTCTTGGTCCGACGTGCCACAAGTGTCTACAAGGACATTTGCGTATCTCAAAAAACATGGCCGCAATTGGCCAACAAAATTTGAGCACCTGTTAGACTAGGTTAACGGAGGCCGGTTGGAACGAAGCTCTGTGAGCGTGTTTGACTTTGAAATTTGTCAAATTGTCAAATCATTGTCAAATTTTCTGTCACGCATTGTACGACTGTATGTCACACAGTATTCACATTATACAATAGAACTTCTCATTCCGGACAACGTTGCCTCTAGAACCACTGCTATCAATCAAATTGTTTGTTAAATGATTGAAAAGATGTCAAAAACCTACTTTTCCAAACTAGTTCTTTGTTTTTTTGCTCAATCTGGAAAAAAAAACATTGCGGTACAATTCTCTGGATTCTCTAGGTCAATAATTATCAAAAAAATGTGGAAATTTACCCTTTGGGATGCTATAATTGGCTCATTTAGAAAAGGGATCTGTCCAAATTTACAAGTATACATTTATAAAGCCTAAAAGAAAACTCAGAACTTCACAAAACCTGGTGAGCACATGAGACAGGTGATTCTAAACAAGCATGCAAAGTTTTAAGAAGATCAGATCACAGCTGGTGCTGTGCATAATAGTTATAAAGCGTAATATTTCTATATTATACTAAATGGTTTTTAAAATCATTGATTTAGGTGCTTACAAGCTTGCTAAATGTCTTTTTTTCATATGTGCTGAAATGCCTTAAAGCGTTTGATACCCAGTAATCATTGCTATTTTATCAACAAGCTTTTTTTGTCATATAGTATTTTTTTTGATGGTGGCAGTAAGTGTATCTAGACAGCTGTGTGTGTGTGTGTGTGTGTGTGTTTTTGTTTGTTTTTTTTTCCAATACATTAGAAAAGCATTTTCTTCTCTTTTTTTGTAGCTGTAATCTTTAATGTGTGGAGTTTTCTCATGTTAACATCCCTTTCAATCCTCTCCCAGTAGAGATTCATACTGCTGCAAGAATCATCATCCAGGTGTAACAGAATTACAGTGCTGTAAAACCTCTTCTATTGTGGCATAATACTATCAGTGCATTTTCTGTCACGCAGATCAATATCCTTTAAGCCTCCAAAACAAAATCCACACAGGCCCATATGAAATTACCTTTTGATTCAGGTCAGAGTCGAGATGCTTCTTTTCATCCCACTGTAAGTCAGACAGGAAGAGGCCATAGATATGCTCCAGTAATTAAACGGTAAATTATAAATGATTGAGCGTGTTTTTAAAAATGCATCAAGTTCAGTGGCCTCTCATCGCTTCAGATCAATCAGTTGTCATGCGACGGGGAGCAGCGCCGTGGTCTCGTGCAGGCGGGAGGCTTCCATTAGCACCTGCCCGTTCCGCTGGAGTTAATTGGGGTTTAATTTGAGAAAGGTGGGGGGCGAGTCGGTTGGAGTAACACCCTGCTTTGAACCCTCTCCGGTTCTTCTCCTCCTCAGGTCCAGTATCTTTGCCCTGCACTGTAGCGAGCCGCCCATATCCGCTCAGCTCCTGGCCTTCCTGCGTGTCTTCTGCATGACTGAAGGTAAGTATCTTTCTTTGTCCTGATACCTTCAAATCTGGCACTAAAGTTTACCTGTGGGCAATAAAACAGGAAGTGAGATGCCTTATTACATGTCACATCCTTACACTAAACTAGACTGGACAACTAAGCCTAAACAAGTGTCCCTCAGGTGCTTAATTGATCAAGACAGTACATATGTGTGGACGGACTTATCCAGAGTCAGTGAAATATTTATAAGCATCGATGTAGGAGAACTTTTTGTCATAAATCCCATAAAGCAAGGCCATGTCCTCTGGCAAGACCTCTTAAGTCTGAGCTGATCCATTATTCAGAATTTTATGTTAATTTTTAAACGAAGCGAAGCCCCTGTGCTGGGGGCTTCTATTTTACCGGTGTGACAGGATTCAGCGGTGTGCATGAGCAAAGCACTCGTTCTGCAAGCCCTTTCATCTCGTTAGCAGCCGTGTAATCATACCTTACATAATCGCCGCAGATCAGACCTGCCGGCTCACTAGCACGGCAGATTACTCCCTTAACCAGAGAGGTGTGCGTTTCTGATTGCAGAGGAACTCAGGGACTACCTGGTGGGCGATCACGCCATCAACAAGATCTTCACCCTGGGCAACACCGAATTCCCTGTCAGCTGGGAGAACGAAATCAAGCTGTGGACGTTCCTGGAAACACGGGCTGCGCTGCTGCTCAAAACCTACAAGACGACCTCCGAGGTGCTGGAACAGTGGCAAACAATTTCACACAATGTTATAAAACATCTTTTCTGATGTTTGTTCTGATTTGCTGCTCAAGAAACAGTTCATGTAGGGCTGTCACGATTCCTCAATTCATTTCGAGCACTCTATTTAAAAAAAAAAAAAAAATCCTCGACTTTGTCGTGCAACTGATAAAATACCGCAAATGGCACATTCCATGAGCAAGAATCCGTGAAACACATTTTTAGACCTTTTTCCGAGGCCGAATGATACATTAAACCCATTTAAAATTGTCATAAATCATATTAAGAAAGCATATATCTTTCTTAATATGCTAACTGTTCATCACGATTGTAACATAAAAGCTTAAACCCTCACTTTGAGTTTTTGCCACGGCTGTATAATTTCTGTCATAAAGATATGGCCCAATATTAAAAATTTAAGTGGATATTTGAATTAAATGTTATTTAGCCAATATTAAACGAGGATTAGATTGCGCAGTAAAATGTAAAAACAATTGTCAGGCCGCTGGTGCCCTCTGCAGTCATTTGTTATAATGCAAAATGTACATTAGTTCTATTATTTATAATACATTATGTATTTTAACAGTTTTGTTGAATAAAACCATATGATTAGTTGCTTTGATACTTTATTTGAACTAATATTGGCCTTATTGATTTTATATAAGTATTTAAATAATTTTAAAGTCTATTGTTCACTTGGGTCTATTTTTATTACCACAAAAAAATAATAATTATCAGATTGCTCAGTTAATTGTTCAAATAATTGACTGATTACTCGATTACCAAAACAATCGTTACTAATTAAGTTAATAATTTTTTTTTAATTTTTATTTTTTTAAACTGAGATACATTTGTTTTTTCATAATTCTTTGATTAATAGAAAGTTCAAAAGAACAGCATTTATTTGAAAAAGTCTTTTTAAACATATATGTATTTACTGTTACTAATTACGATTAATTTAATGAGTCCTTACTGAGTACCATATTTGATTTAAAAAAAACAACTTAACAATAACCCACAGCATAACCCTAAAAAAATGCCCTGCATTTTTTTTTTGTTTTTTTTGCGTGAATGCAGAATATGCTGTGTGGTTAATACACTTTTTTTTCTTTTTTTAAATCAAATGTAAATTAATTTCCCAGTCACACTTTCTTGGTTAAATAAAAATTACCTACACTAATAGAAAAAGTAAAAAAAAAAAAAAAAACTATTCTATTTTATATATTTACATTAACACTGCAATTAAAATTGTTTATTAAATCCAAGTATGAGTCTCATCAAGTTAGTGTTTTTAAGCATTTTACATTTATTCCAAAATAATAACTCAAGGCAGTAACAATTTAAACAATATATTTTATTTGTGAACGTATGTTCCGCTATTCTTTTTAATAGTTTTAGTAAAGATTTGCTTTAAATTTAAGCACAGTAAATTCCCACAGATCATGGTTTTATGCCATTTTAAGTCTTTTGATGTAACAAAGTGGTTATTTTTTAAGTGTGTGAGTTGTTTACCTTTTTTAATTAGTCTTCCCTATTAATGCCATTTTATGGTTCATTCACACTGATTCGCAAGCACTGAGCGCGCATTAACGTGAGGCGGGATTTATTGCATGAACCAGTCACAGCTGAACACAACCAGTCATATTCTCCTCTCATGTGACTTTCCCCCATTCATTCTCAGTTACCCTCATGCATATTATGCTTATGCATGCACACTTTTTATGTGGAAAAAAATGGAAGGAATCTGAATTTACACAATCACAATCATCATTAGTTTAAGATCTCTGTTGTTGTCTTGTTCAGGAGGACCGCTCTATGCTGGAGAAGCCCGATTTGTCCCTGCACTCCCGCATCGCTATAAAGCTGCGGCTGGCGGAGAAAGAGATTCTCGAGCGCGCCGTGTCCTGCGGTCAGGCCAAGCGCCTGCACTTCCAGAAGCAGTTGGACGAAGGGGCCCCGCTGCCTCTGTACGAAGAAAGCGACATCGCCCTTTTGGAGAATGCAGATGCCAAACTTCCCATCATCCTGCGCAAACTGGAAGAAGAAGACGAGCGTGTTCAGGAGGAGATGAACCTGGCTCAAATCAAGCCGGACGCTGCCTGCCTGGATTCCTCCAAGACGTCCGTTCTTAACGGGCAGTGTAAAGATCTCAATGGTACTCAAGAGGATCCTCCAGGAAGCAATGCGGCAGTGAAAGAAAGTGAGGTTGAGAAGAGTGACCCGAGTACCAAACGAACTGAAGGTGAACCAAAAGATGTCGGCAAATAGTCATAACCAGAGCACGGAGGCAATCTTAGTTCCTGCTATTTATTTATTTTCATTTGAGAGACTCATAATTAGGAGCAAAAGCTTTCTAAACTAAAGCAGTGGATTTGAGTTTAAACTTTTTTGTTTTTTATTAAATGCAGCTTAGGTATGAGCTAGCTCAAGCTATAAGAAGCCTGTCGTTTTACTTTGTTTTGTTGGAGTTTTTATGAGTGCCACATTTGGTTTCTTTTGTAGTAGCTTCGCTCGTGCTGCCAGTAAGGTTAATGAGATGAAAGAAGTAACCAATCACATGGACTCCTGTCTAGATGAAGGCTTGCTCGGACTTCATAAAATGAATGAAATATATCTATATCGGAGACTTTAACATGGTAACGTTGCCAAGGATGTTTCTGTTTAGTCACCTAATGCGGACTTAGGGAATTTAACTTCTCTCTAACCAACTGTTTCTGTAAATCATAACAGAAACATGCTTGACGTTTAGTGCTGCTTGACAATCATTACTCTTATGTTCTGACATCGATCTGTAAAAAGATCATCACTGCCTCACTGCCTCGCTGCACGCTACTTTACTCGCATAAAAAGTAAGGTTACTGAAAGTCCCAAAAAAGTTTATATTTTCATTTCAGAGAACAGTAAGTGTGCAAAGTGAGCGTTAGTTTTGGTTTTGAACGTTGTAACCTGAACCAGGAGATGAGAGGTTTCTCTTTGCAGTGAATGTAATTCAAGGTTTGTGTGTTAAAGCCATTCACTCTTCATTATGCTTTATATTCATTTTAATCCTTCTGTGCTTATGAAACAGTTTGCAGTTAATGGACATCAAGACTATGATCTCTAAGGACTAACTTCTCTCTTACGTGATATTTGGGAAATCGATTTTTATTTCCTTATTTTTATGTAAGTATTCACCGCAACACCAGAATTCTCTCTCACGTTTGTCATGCAACTGTTGTGGTCATCTTTAAGCCTTAACGAATGTCATTTAGTTGGATTTCAGATACAGAAACATTGATCCAGGATGAAGACCGTGTGCAGTTACAAATGTGCATCTCCCAAAAGCCACAACTCTGCTCCTGTCAACTTTCAAATAACAAAACATTGAGGGCTTTTAATTAAAGGAATATTTCACCTAAAAAAAAATTTACCCATTTTTCAGGTCTAGATTATCCATTACTTATGGATAATCTTCCATCTTTTCCTCAGACGAAGCTATCATAGGCTTCGGAAAACTGATATAGTGTTTTGTTTTTTTTGTAATTAAATCTTAGAGCTGTGTACCTCCACACTGTAAAAAAAAAAACAATTTGTTGATTCAACTTAAAATAATTTGTTACTCGGCTGCCTTAAAATTTTAAGTTCAGTCAACTTGAAATGTTAAGTTGTACTAAGTGACAACTTAGATATTTGAGTTCATTCAACTTAACCTTTTAAGGCAGCTGGGTAACAAGTCCAGCTTTTAAGTTTAACAACCCAAATTTTTTGTTTATTCATCTCAAATATCTAAGTTTTCAATTGGTGCAACTTAATTTAAAGTTGACTAAACTTATTTGAATTGACTGGACTTAAAATAATTTGTTACATTGCAGTCTTAAATTAAGTTGACTCAACAATGTTTTATTTTTTTTGTATACAGTGTACCCAGTCGCATGATCCATCGGTAATGACTTGTATTCAAAATATTGAAATATACCCCCAATGTTTTGTTATCCTTTTGAAGTTGTGTACATGCATGGAACTGGAAATCACATTTCAGTTCAAGTGTTCTGCCCAACTAAACAGCACTGTTCAATATACTGTTCAGAATGGTTTATGTTGACAGATGTTTGAGTGTATTGAAGCCTGTCACTTGTTCTTGCTGCTTCTGTATATAGATTTATAGCTTTGGAAAGCTAACAGCTTTAATACACTTATTCTCAAATCTTTAATGTGATCTAGCCATAAAGAAAATACACAGTGGATAGCACTGACTCCCAGTACGTCAGTGCAACTGTATAGGTAAGAGCCATTAGAGTCTGTCTACAATGACAAGTCCAAGATTAAAGTTCTGTGCATTTTTCACCTGAATCGAATAAGGTGGAGTGCTTTTCTTCAAATCTGTGACCTGTCTATCTGTCTTTAAGAGGGCCTTTTTTTTTTTTAAAATTCCCATTAGGAGACGTAAGGGCACTCGTCCATTGTCCTTTCATTCTTCGTTTCATTTGTAGGGGGGAAAAAAGGTTTTATTTAATGTATTTTTTCATTCTTTGCCCCCCAAGCCCCATTACAAATTTATAAAAGAAACATTATCTTGAATCATTTAATTCGGGGCAATTAAATTTTGAAATTCCACATTCATTATTCATGGGCTTCAAGATAAAACCCCTTTAATCCTTGAATAGATTATTATAATGGGCGATAGTGTGGGCAGTGGTAAACTCGGGCAGCCCTGCACATGTCCGGTATTGTTAGTATTTCTCATGTCAGGGCTGAGAGCAGGAGTGCATGGAGCTCCCTTTGGCCTGGGACCATGCCACCAAAGTAATTCTGCCTATGAATAATACACAGCGCTTCTATTAATATAGAATGCCGTCAGACCCCGGGCGGAGGACCCATTGTCATGCAAGTATTTACCAAAACATGTGCCGTACTTGAGAGAGGGAGGGGTTTCTTCGAAGGCTGCAGGGTCACATTTACATGCACGTTAAGTGGCCGAGGCCCAACCAGTACTTGCATGGAGGGACTGCACTCTTAAAGGGTTTCCATAAAGGGTTTTCAGCTTGCTTCTATTCAAGTTCTATGGGTCTTAAGAAAACCATTTACAATGGGGTCCAAAATCTGAGACTGCTAGTGTTTCTTTTACATTCTTTAACACAAAATATGTCATTACATTTGAGTTCAATGAAATAAATGTACGGATGTATTTGGTTTGTCTCACTGATTTAATGACCGCAACAGTCAAGCTGTATGAACTCCACAAGTTTATATAAAACCAGCTGATCATGTTCTCCATTATTTAAAAATGGTCCTAAGAGCATCTTGTGCTTCGATGGAAACAAGAATAGTCAAAAAATGTCTTATTTGATTAGTGTTGTAGCAATAGTGCAAAATATGTTTTCATTCTATGTGATATATATATATATTTTTTTAACTTTCTTTAAAACAATCTTTTCTTTAAAACATGGCCTCTGACTTTTGGACCCCACTGGTGCTTCTTTTTCCTTGTTTATTCAACAAGACCTAGAAGAACTAAAAATGTGACTACTATCAAAATTAAGAACTTTAAGATCTAAAATAAGTTCAAACTTTTAAGATCTCAGAAATATCCATAATGAGGCCATATAGGCGATACTCGGATGTAAACAACAGCATGGATTGCACGGTTGAAGTACTACTGAATATGTTTTTTCTGCTAATTTACGCTGCTTAAACCACAGAAAAAAAGTGTGGAAACTGATAAATCATAGAGAGAAGGACTTGGTAAGCCAGAAAGGGTGCAATATTTTTACAAACTGAAGTTCACAGGTGGTAAAGATACGTATGAGCAGTATTATGACATTAGCCTAATATTTCACCTACCTGACCGGAAATAAGAACAAACACAAATGTCAAGATTCCTGGTTTAGTTTGGCCAACCACAAATGTCTTTTGTTTCTCAGGCAGTTTTTGTACTCCTTTTCTTGAATTGTTATAACTCTTGCCAGTCAATAGTACCCCAAATGTTTTCCCCGTCCAAAGGAGTAGCACAGCCCAAAACATGACAATAATTGACCATTTTCAGCAGCAATATGGCCGATTGATGACACGTCGTGAAAACACTCTATAGCAACCCCACAACCCAAATGCAGCATAATTTTTTTGTGAGATAAGCTGAAGATGCTTCTAATGGTATATTCACAACAAAAGTTACTTGTTCTAGATTACTCGCGGGGAGTTTTTTGAGTCACTCGCGCAAAAAAGGTAATACTCTCCTCCATTTTCTGATACAATATGTGTCAAACGGTACGTGTCAGGATGTTCGCTGATTGGCTGGCGCGGCAATGTGTCATGCGATTTTCTTGCTCGGAAGACGCAAATATCCCGCGTTCGCGGTAATTGCGTCTCCCGGCGGGAATTCGCGTCTACTCGCGTCTTTGCATTGACTTTATATGTCATCTACTCAGGCAAATAATTAAATTCGCCTTTGATGTGCGCACACCAAGTTTTCCAGGTCTTCTGTCATATTTTAATGGTTTTGTTATTTACTAGTAGAGACTTAAGTCCGACTCAACCTACTCAAGTTTCGGTCTAACAACCAATGAACCTTTTGTAAGAGTGTGGGTGAAAGGTGCCCCCTCATAGTTCAAATTGTGTGTTATGCCTCCCAGCACTTAATGCAAAGTGGGAAAGTTGTCTTGTGAAAGCTTTCTTGTGCAGTGAGATCTGTCTCTTAAGCTATTCAGGTCTTCTAATGCTGAACCAGTGTCTATGATCTTGTTACTAGTGTGAACTAGTGTTTTTCTTAAGAGGAGCAGCTCTGCAGTTAGTTTACACACTGCCAGCCTTACATCGAGGGTTAATGGTATCTTGTACGTCTTTACTCGTGGGAAGACCCTCTTGTTTGTATTTTAAGCGTTAAGCTGTCTCTACAAACAGTTTGGTACATGAGACATCAGGTGGTCGGAAACACTCACCAGTTGAGGCAAAGGCCACACAGGTGAGAGAAAGCAATTTTGTTCTTGTATGAGAATACTTCAGCATGCATGACTTCCGGTCTGTGGTTTCTCAGCTTGGGCTTAGTTAAAATGACACATGGCTGGAAAGTGTTAACGGTCATATTTATAAAGTGCCCTTGAACAATCAGAGAAACTGTTTTGTGTTCTCCCACCCTTTAAAGTGGTCACTTTTACGCTTTTTCATTGTCTTATGAAGTGAAGCATAACTTCATGTAGTAGCTGTGGCTTCCTCTGACCACGGTACCCTTTTTATGTTAAACAAGTATATATATGTGATGGTTTTAGGAGGGTGGTGTTAACACTGGCTTAGTAATTTTTATAGATGCAGCTCAACTTAAATGGCTAATGTCTGTTGCCTACCAGAAAGACATCTACTTACTTTGAGGTATGACTGTAGAAAAGCTTTGTTTTTCAAGTGTCTGGACATTTCAAATAGGAGGGTGACAGCTTTAAAGTCAACATGAAACTGTTCACAAAAGCAGTTGGGAAAGGACTTGATTTTATCTATTGGGAACTGATTGGATTGTGTTTTGGACACATTGTTGAATAAGAGGACTTGGTGATTTTAGCTCCAATTTTTTTCCAAGCAAGTTTTTACATTCTGATAAATGTTTTCCCGGTCCGACTGATTATTACAGCCCAAAACATGACAATAATTGACTATTTTCAGCATCAATAATAAACAAAATATGCAAGTTTCGTTTGGTTCAGTGGCATTGTTTATGTTCAGTGCCACCAATATGGCCGATCCACAACCCAAATGCAGAATAAGTTGTTTGTGAGAAGAAGGTTCTTTGCTAACCTAAAGATGCTTCTAACAGTGTGTGCACACCAAAAGCCAAGCGATTATTTGCATTACGTTACTTGTTCTAGATTACTCGCGGCATATTTTTTTTTTAGCTCCAATTGTTTTTTTGTTTTTTTACATTCTGATTATTTTTAACTTTAAGCTCTCTAATAAATAATTGACAGTTAGAACTAATCATGTATTAAAGGATTAGTTCCCTTCCAGAACAAAAATTTACAAATAATGTACTCACTCCCTTGTCATCTAAGTTGTCTGTCTTTCTGTCTTCAGTCGTAAAGAAATTGTTTTTTGAATAAAACATTTCAGGATTTTCTCTCCATAGTGGACTTCTATGGTGCCCCTGAGTTTGAACTTCCAAAATGCAGTTTAAATGCAGCTTCAAAGGGCTCTAAACAATCCCAGATGAGAAAAAGGTCTTATCTAGCGTAACGATCTGTTTTTTTTTTTGTTTGTTTTTTTTAATATATATTTTAATATACATATTTTATATATTTTTTTTTAATTTATATACTTTTTAACCTCAAACGCTTGTCTCCTCTAGCTCTGTGTGAACTGTTAGGGTATGTCTAAAAACTCCAACTTCAAAATCGTCCTCCATCGCTGCAGAAGTACCAACCCTGAGTTTACAATGTGAATATGCAAAGATCATCAAACAGCCTTTACAAAAAAAGGTAAAAACAGCGATGTAGGACAATTTTGAAGTTGGAGGAGAAATTGAGACAGGACTTTCTAGACGTACCCTAACTGTCATGACCGAAAAAAAAAAAAAAAAAGTTCACACAGAGTTAATCAAGTCAAGTGTTTGAGGTTAAAATTTATATCAATTCTAATATTTCTTTTAGAAAATACCCAATCGTTTCGCTAGATAAGATTCCTTGGCTTGGGTCATTTAGAGCCCTTTGAAGCTGCATTTAAACTGCATTTTGGAAGTTCAAATTTAGGGGTGCCATAATAGTCCATTACATGGAGAGAAATTCTGAAATAAACATAAACATAAAAAACATGATTTCTTTATGACTAAAGAAAGAAAGAAAGACATGACCATCTTGGATGATAAGGGGGGTGAGTACATTCTCTGTAAATTTTTGTTCTGGAAGTGAACTAATACTTTGTCACATAAAATTGGCATTTTTATGAAATATTGCAGTGTTTATTATGTCAGTGCTTTTTGTTTTGTTTTGTTTTTTTAATAAATGTTTTATTTCTCTGCATCTACAGAGCCACCAAAACATTTTTATTGGACTTGTCCAATTTTTAGTTTTTATTTTAACTTTTTTATGGAGTAATAATTTAACGACTTTAGTAAGATTTTACCAGAAAAGATTTTAGAATTTTTATCATTTTAATTTGAAACATTGTTTTTTTTGTTTTGTTTTGTTTTTTGGTATAATTTCAACTAGGGGTCGACTGATTATCGGCCTGGCTGATATTAAGCATTTTTATGGTTAATGGTAATGGTCATTTTCAAAACCGATTTGCCGATTAAAATAATTTAAAAACATTTACAGAAAGTTGTTGTCAAAGCCCTTGTTCTTCTTAATTTTGGCATTAATTTTTAAACCAGACATATATATTGGTTCAAAATATTGGGTATCGGTCTACTTTATCTGTAATAATTGGTATCGGCATCGGTCGACCCCTAATTTTAACTGCTGTATTTTCTGTTTGCGTGCTTTTTATTTTGTTTATTTAACTTTTATGTATTATTACAACTCCGTTTTTGCCATGAAGATAAACTTGGATGCTGACATGGCAATAAAAATAAATAACTACTACGTTAGAGCGACCAAATTAAATTGCAAAAAATTATTGTAACTGCTTTCAAACCGGTTACAAACAGATACTAAATAGTCTGCCATTGGTTGGATTGTCGTTCTTGACTTGAACCACACCAATTGAACTAATTGTTTTGCTTACTGTACTTACAGTAAAAACTTGGACATTAGACTTAGTTTTTGATCGAAAATTGACCTTTAAAGTTAGTATTTGTATGAAAAACTGAGAAATTTATATTTAAGAACACTTGAGTCTAAGATGACTGCCAATGTGTTCTTTCCTTTGAGCAAGTGTGCCCTTAAAGCAGATGTGGCGCTCGTAATGGAAGTAGCTATTCATAATTGATGAGGAAGGACTGAAGGTCTGGGGATGAGCCATCAGTACTGGCCTGGCGTGACCGGCCCACACCACTTTCGACCTCTGCTCTTTATGGAACCGACATGTGGATGGAAGAGTGGTTGAGTCTGTGAAGAAAAGTGCGAGGAACATTTGGTGGTGGGTATGCACTTTTTTTTTTCTCAAGCAAGGTAGTTTCGATGCTTCCTCCCGCTGTAGTTCTAAATATGCTGTTTAAGATTTTAATGACTGAACTGATACCAATATTAGCGTCTTTTCTTCTGAGTTAACATATGTAATGGTACCCTGTGGTCACACTGAAACTCGGCTATGAGCTGAGTTATGAGCCAGCGCCTGGTTCACCATCTGTTAGGGCCGCTTTAAATCAAACTTTTAAAAGCACTTGTTTGTGAGATGCTTGGGTAAATATTTGCTAGACCAAAAACAGCTAATTAAAAGTCTTTCCTTTTTGCCATCACATGGACAACACACGCGTGTGGCTCGCTCCAAAACAGGCCCTTTGCTGTGCACTGGCCCCAAACGTCCTGCTTGAAAGTAGCAGAAGTTCAAGCTGATTTCATATTCCTTTTCAGCCAGCAATATTTAATTTTTAATCCTATTTAAGCCAACTGGAAATAGTATTTTGCAACAGTGAAACCACGGCATGTATAATTGATGTCTTGTCTTAGCTAATGCAGTGGGAATGTTTAGCAGCCGAAGGAGGGAGAGAGTGATGCATTGAGGAGCCCCTGGGCACCGGTGGAGGCCGCTCTGCTATCCAGACGGAGAAAATGGGCCCGTGCTGCAGATCTCCTCGCAAATGCAAATGGCATGCTGATAAGAAGCCATAAATCCATTGTGTGTGACGTTCCCGGTGCCGGCGTGTTCCTGGAGCGCTCGTCTGTGACACGCATACGCGAACTGACCTCTCGCCGACGGAACAGAGCAGGGGCCCCACCAGACACGATGGTTATATATTTGGGTAGGCAGATGACATGACATGCAATTTTACTGTCCTCAATGAAAAAAGGCAAGACCATTTTTTTATTCTCTTAGACAGCAAAGAACATTTATTTAGCCTATAATTATTAATTTATCTAGCCAAATGTGCAAATGTAAAAAAAATTGTGCATTGTGAGCAGTGATGGGAATAACTGCGTTATAAATAAACAGCGTTATTTTTTCAGCAACGAGTAATCAAACGAATTACTGCTTCCCCCGTTACGTGATACTGTTACTGACAATAAAATGCGGCGTTACTATAATTGATAATAATATCATAATTTTCTTTTTCAGTTCATGTGAATGGATGCAAAGCGTACCTGTATTTGACGAACCGTAAACTCTGAAGGCACGCGACTAACGTTAGCCGTCGCTTTGTTTCACAACCCCCGCAAAGAAAAATGCAGAGCTAGAGCGTTATATACCATGCAGAATTGACGCGCGACATTTAAACGATATTCTTTGTTGTATTTTCCTGTCAAAATAACGGAGTTCCGTTGGAATTCTTCTGCTTTTAAGAACTGCCGTTTTCTCCAGTAGTAGGCGGAACTAATGCGCAAACGGCAATCTCATTGGCTGGCGCTCACCTATTATCGTCCCTATTTTGATTTCAGCAAATCAGTTTGAGCGAACGCAACCAAATTGATTAATATTCATGAAATGAACCCAGCAGCTCATTAAAATCCTTAGTGTGTTTTATATTGTTATTTATAGTACAATTTGTAGTAGTTTTATGTACCTTATAAGTATTATTTTTAGTTTTTTTCCCTTTTTTATAGAAACACTAAGTGACAAACAATATCTTAAGCACCACCACCAGTCCTAAGTTAAGTGAACATGACATATGCATTCATACATGGTTATTCTAATGAATAAAGTTCTAATTACTAAAGTTCAATGCTAAATTATCATAATATCATTATAATGCTTGACTGACTGATGCTAAGTGTACTTTCAGATATTTAAAAAAATTGTGCCATTAAGCCTCCTCTCTCTCTCTCTCTCTCTCTCTCTCTCTCTCTCTCTCTCTCTCTCTATACACACACACACACACACAGACATATATTTCTATATGTATGTATATATTAAATATTTAATTTTAGTCTGGTGAGTAAACTAAAATATTTACTAGCCAATGGCAGTTCTATTGCCAAGGTGTCCATAGAGGGTTGATAATATTTTCAATAATTTATTGAATTTGATAGGATTGTCCCACAGCAACATTAAAATAGTGTACATTAGGGTACACTGTTTTATAATAATCATTTATTCCATTTAGTGTCCATTTCATTCATTTAACATATTTAATATTGGGGACAAGTTATTTGACATTTGAACATTTCTTTTTAAAAAGTAACACAATAGTTACTTTTCCTGGTAATTAGTTACTTTTTTATAATGATGTAACTCAGTTACTAACTCAGTTACTATTTGTGAAGAGTAACTAGTAACTATATCTAATTACTTTTGTAAAGTAACATGCCCAACACTGATTGTGAGTGAAAGAAAATTCAGGAATGTACCGAAATGAAAAATGTGGAGCTGAAAAATACCATTTGAAGTGGTATAATTAGAATTAAATTTTAATATTAATTAAAAAATACGTAATTGGGCTCAACTTTGCAAATGACCAATCATTAATTCACACATTACCCTTAAAAAACAATTATGCTTTATGAACTTAGAGTGCTGCAGTGTGTTTAATAAGCATTAAATACGTTGAAGTATTGCATATTTGGGTGAGTGCAGCATGTAGGAGTTGTTCACACAATGACTGAAACCGACTGATGCTGTACAACAGGATAAAACCATAGGCAGGTGTTATTTGATGCATTTTAAGCATTTAAAGAGATAGTTCACCCCAAAAATGAACATTCTGTCATTAATTAATCACAGTCATGTCGTTCCAAACCCATAAGAGCTTTGCTCATCTTTGGAACACAAATTACGATATTTTTGATGAAATCTAAGAGCTTTACCGATGGTCTGAGAGCTTTCTGACCCTGCATAGACAGCAACGCACCTACCACGTTCAAGGCCCAGAAAGGTAGTAAGGACATCGTTAAAACAAGAAAAGAAAAAGATTACCACATTGTATAGTGTAAGAGTAGTAAGCTAATATATGTATTTCTGAATTGCGTGAAATGCTAAACCCTGTCTAGAATAGTTTTATTTGATTTTTAATGAACTAATTAAAGGCAAATGTTTAAAATTACACATTTTCTCTTAAACATTTAAGGCTTAACCTAAAATCTTGATAGTTAGTGTCCATTTGTCTGCACAGGTATATCTGGACTAGATCTCCAACTTGCGGCCTATGGAAGGTCTCCACCTATCTTATCTGTCTTGTTTCTTCCTGCGGCTAGTGAATCTTCGCCTGCCTCCGGTAATAGGGTAGGACCGTGCCCCAGAAACACAAAGAGGGGGGAGAGGGGAGAGCCTGACCGACCGTACCACAGCTCGGCCATCCCCACAGAGTTGTTAATTCTCCTCGCCCTGCACCGGCACGAATGAGGGAAACATCATTCTCTATTCTCCCAGGTCAGAGTGGGAACAATTAAGTGTAGAGGGCGCGGGGAGTGCGCGGCGAGCCGGCCGACAGTTGATGAATGTGTGGGCAGGCTGCAAGTGACAATATGCAGACAAGCGAGATCATTTGCAAATGGATGCAGGGAGACACAGTGAGGGAGCGAGAGAGACGCAGTGGCACGGGGCAGAACAGGGGGGAGGGTTTAACCCTTTGCGGGTGTCTCTCTCAAGGAGAAAGGAGGCAAAACGGGACCAGGCCAGAAAATATCAATACGGTGGTCCGGCAATTTATTGAGGGTGTGAAATTCGATATGCACACGTAGACTTGTGATGTATCTCTTAAGGTGCAGAGAGCAAGTAAAATAAATGAGGTGGTCATGGACTGGTCAGGTTATTGGGCTTTTTTTTGCACCACGACATGGGTCATGTTCATTTTGCACCTTTCATGGTCTCTAGCAGTTGTAGTTCACATACAGTAAAAATTCCAATCAAAATACTGAATTTAAAATGTTGTAACTTAATATTAGCTACCACTTTGATTAACAAAGAAATACTACTGATTGTACT
>JAHKKF010496490.1:0-15220 GCA_019740295.1 Labeo calbasu | reverse complement strand
TTGAGCTCTGTATGCTGGAAACTGAACACAGCACAACATTGCAACACTAAAATGCCCCAAGATGTGTCTGAGCAGTTCAAGGGAACTGCTTACATCATCTGCAAGGTCTAAAGCACAGATATGATTTTATTTGTTTACATCCTAAGACATTAACCAATTTTCATACGCACCAGGTGGTCAAAACTGATCTGTGCTGGACTATGAGAAACAGATCAGCTCTGTGCCAACAGGTTGCATGGATTTTCATCCACACTGCACAAAATTGTTAGGTTTCCTCATAACTAAGTACAAAAGTAGACATACAAGTTTGGAGCAATATGAAGGGAAGTAAATGTAAACTATTTCTTTAGACGTTCCTCACAGTCATTCAGACTACCTTACTGTATTAGTTATAAGCTGTATGTCAAGCCAAATACTCTGAAAGTGAGATAAAACGGCACTACTCAACTGAACCACATAGCGTGATGCAACATACTGGAGAGTGCAGAAAAAACCATGCTTTACACTTTCCAGTGGGTCATATTTGACATTTTTCAGTTGCTGTTTGCTCTGAAGTCGTGACAAATACGCTTAATAAAATTACAACTGTGTGATAAATTAAACATGTCCATACTGTCTGCAGTTTTTAATGGTTCTCTTGCTCAGTAACATTCATTTGTGAATTGTAATAAATTCAATGTTTCTCTCAGTGCTTTCCTCCATCAATACCTTCCCTCGAGCGTTAGATGTACTTATTTATCTGAGTAAATACCAGCTAATTTAATCTACTTCGAAGCAATTTTGTAATTAGCTGTTTGTCTTGAGTTCAGAAGGTAAATAGTAGGAAGACACTGAAAAAATATTTGATAGCAGGTTTAAGCTGGTCTTCCAGCTTTGCTAATGCTGGTGTTCAGCTGGTTTAACTGATCAGCCGTCTGTTTTCCCAGAAAGCCCACAACACCCCCCTAAAAACATCAAAATACATTGGTATATAACTAGTTTGGCCAGGCTGGGAGCCCAGAAACACATTAAGCTGCTTTAACTTGTATCAACAAATGCAAATTACCAAAAAAGTGGGAATTTATTACAAATCACAAACCTACTCACAACAATGTGTGTGGATGAAATAAGATGTTTTAGACCAGAAGGACAAGCATGGGAGAGACTAAAGACAGTCATTACACCAAGCCACATTAACACCCATCATGCTATAATGAGTCTAATCTTTCACTCAGCAAATCCTGCCGGACCTGAAAAGAACCTGGGATGGAGCTGTTCACTTTTACACACCCTGTACTACCCTCCAGTACTTGAACAGACATTTGGATGTCGAATTAAATTAGCATGCAAAGATAGAGAGAAGAGATTAAAGTGTTCTATGAAGAGAGAGAGAAATTGTTATGGGACGTGTTGCCCATGGCCAATTAAGGTAGTATATAATAAAAAATTAACAACCTGTATCACATTGCTGTGTTCCAATTTGTTCAGCCTCTTAACTCACGAGTGTTTGTTTCCTGTGAGCTAGTGAGGAAAGTCTGACAGAGACAGAGACTATGTGTGTGTATCACAAATTAAAACAAGTTTGTCTCGCTCCAGCAGATCTGTCCTGTTGATCCAATGCTTCTCCTTTCTGTTTTGAAGTCCTCCTCAAAGAAACGTCCAAAGAGTTTGGTAAATTAATACTCTTACAGCAGTTCTAGAAGTTTTCACCTCTATTTAGCACTGAAACTGGGAGATCTCGAAAGCAGCATTAAAACAACATGTGGGATGCCTGCATTCGACATAAGTGAGATCCGAAGGACTCTAGCTGAAGTGTTTCAAAATGCAGACGTCTCTACTGAGAAAAAAGATAAACTCACTCAGGGTCACTGCAGCCCCTGATTCACCTGCAGCTACAATGAATGGTGTCAGGAATGGTGTTGAAAGCAAACAGAAGTGCCCTTACCCTGCCATGACGATGAAAAAGTCCAGTCTGTTCCAAGTATCGCCAAGATAACAGCGACGGCCAAAGATCCCCAGGGCCACCATCTTCACCACCATCTCCAGTGCAAAGAAAATATAGATAAATGCATCGAATGCCTAAAAGACAGAGAGGAGATATCATCAAAGACACATGTATAACAGGCGCCGTAAAATCAAAATCTATAGTTTTGTGGCTTTTAGTCCGTATTTTGCTTTGATTGTCCTCCCAAAAGTTGACAAACAAAGCACAGATTTGTTCAATCAGATGTCCCTCTCCCGAAACCACCAGTTTTCAATATAATTTTTCAAGTTGTAAAGCCAAATTTAAATGTGCATGCTAGTACAGCTAGTGGTTGAAATGGGTACATTCGTCTAAATTCAAAATATTGTTCCTCCCGCCCGCTTCTCCTCAGACTCAGCACTCACACAGGTTGCCAGATTGAGGACACAAATGAGCACGACTGTCAGTGGAAGGCGATGAAACTTACACTGTAGACTGATGAGTTGATTTATCCGTGTTTTAACCAGGGTTCTACAGACACAGGTACAGACACTTTAAACTGAAATTCCAGGACTTTCAAGGACTTTTCAATCCCTACTTTTTAAATTTTCAAGGACTTCAATCAGACATCTCACTTATGGAACAATGTCTTCTATTTAAATAAAAAAGAGAGAAATTGATAAATAAAAATAAAGTGAAGCACATGCAAAGTATTGCTACTAAAGTATTACAAAGTATACTAGACTTTTACTACAGTAAAACCACTGTTAAGTTGCGAAATTGCTCCGAAATCCTTATCTGAAACAAATGATTTGCGAATCCGCACTGAAGTCCTGACCTGAATCAAATGATTTGCGATCCGCGCTCCAAAGTTCGGATCTAAAGCATTAGATTCACAAACCCACTCCGAGGTTAAACCAAATGATTCGTAATCCACGCTCTGAAATCCCGATCTGAATTTGATTTAGGGACTTCAAATCGAATCATTCAATTCGCAAAATGATTCACAAACCCGTTCCGATCTAAATCAAATGATTTGCAATACGTGCTCCACAGTCCCGACCTGAATCAAACAATTTGCAATATGCAAAGTTCCAATCTAAATTAAATGATTCACAACACACGATTTAGAAGTCCTGATCTGAAACAGATGATTCATGATATGTGATCCAATTTGGAGCACTTCGAAATAGTGAATCATTTTTCAACGCAATGGTTTAACTGATTCAGAGTTTCAAAAAGCTCAATTTCACCATGAATTTTGTGTGAAAAGATATATGCTAATTGACAAAATTAAACACTTATTTCATAGATTTCTGTCTTTTCAATGATTCAAGCACTTTTCAAGTACTTCTTCAGGAATATGGCTTTTTTTTTAAGGGTTTTCCCAGGCCTTAAATTTCAACAAGTCAAATTCAAGGACTTCAAGCACTTTAAGCACCTTGTATGAACCCTGTTTAATATGCCTGTGGTCATAGAATTTTTTAAATGGATGTTGAGGCTTTTTAGGTCAGGTAGAATTTGTGATCTTTGACCCAGATTGTTTACTTGCTTTAATGGCTTCAATATGCTGTGTTTACTGCAATCTGGCAACCCAGGCTGTTAAAATACTTTTGGGTAAACTGTAAGTGGGTGGAATCACACAAACCAAAAAAAATAAATAAATAAATAAAAACACACACACACATTACAACACCAAAAACACATTTTTAAAGTAGAATAACTAACTGTAGCATCTGAACTTATTGTTGTGAGTATGGGAACATGTTTTCCTGAATATCTGCAAACGTATTATGGTGTTTTTACGCTTCAGTACAGTAAAAAAAAAAAAAAAAAAAAAAAAAAAAGACATATAGCTTTATGTTGTTTAAGTTTAAATAAATTTTTAATAATAATAATAAACAAATAACAACTAATAATTTGAATATATATATATATATATATATATATATAGTGGTGTCATTCAATAAAAAAATTAACTAATTAATCACACATTTTTCTGAAATTATTTGTGATTAATCCCACCTGACATTACAATTTTTAATTATACTTTTATATTGCAATAATTTCCCATCCAATCTTCAAATTAATGTAGAAACAACATAAAGGAAGTATATTTTTGATACCAACTGATCTCCTATTATTTAACCATTGACTACAGCCATTCAACATTACAGTATAATTGAGAGCTTTCAATTTAACATTTATTAGACTTGTAATTTAAGTGAATTTAAAACAATCTTAACATAAACCCATTATAATAACTGTCATATAACTACCTGTGCCTTTCAGCAAGAAAATATAGCCAAATTTAATAAAGTTATCAAAAACTAAAATCTAAAATAAAAGATATTTAGAGTTTAGAATCAGAATTTATTGATTTCCTCTTTTTTAATTTTGTTCTTTGATTAACAGACATCACAGCAGCTCGTTATAAGCATATTTTGTCTGTTGTTACTTTAAAAGCTGCCGGTGCTGAACTTGAAGCGAATAAACACTTACATGTGCAGTTTTAAAGCAGCTTTAGTCGCCTTTTTTGTAACTTCATAACTTAACTGCCGACATAACTACGACTAACTACATACTCGTAGTTTCATTTGGGGTTGAATATGATACAGCGCTTTAATAGGCTATAGCCTAATACAGCGCGCACTACAAGCACAGTATAACGGCTGACAGGACAGAAAGATTCGTTTTTACTGACATATGACCAGACAAACATCTCATCTGACCGCAGTTTACTGATGTTCTACTGAAGCTCCGATCGTCACCGGTACCGTTTCCGCGCTCGTTTGACTGAGGTAACGTTGGAGCCGCGTCTGAAAAGTCTCCCGCTTGATGTGCTCGTTATTACGTTCTGCGTCTAAATAAACGCAATTCTTTAGTGGTTGTGGTTGGGGTGGCCAAACCTAGCCCCGCCCCTGTGTTAATTGCTTTAGATTTTTTTTTTTTTTTTTTTTTTGGAAAACATATCTATATAGATTAGGTTGTTCACTTGGATGATTACAAAGTGAACCTGGATTATTGAAAATAAAATGGTAGCTTTGCATTGGGACATCATCATGACTTTTAAAACATGTTTTTCCTTCAGCTGCTTGTCAGACAACAAGCGGCAGACACATTGTTTCCGTCAATTGTAATTCCTATGTAAATTTGGTGCTTTTCAGGAAAAAAGATGCTCAAAAAGTCACTGTTTCACAGATGAAATGATAGATGTGACAGAACAGACAGACAGACAAACTGATTACTTAGATAATAAATAGATAATTATATTAATTTATAAGAAATTTCTAAGAATTTATGAGAAATTATTAGCAGTCTGTATGGAACCAGTTCTCTAGACCTGGTTCACGATCCATTAATTGCTCTGCCCAACTGTATGCTCTGCAAATATAACCTCTGAGCATTCAAATTTGCTCTGTGAAGGACATAGTAACTGAAATACTTAGCAATGTGTTGCACGGCGCCGTTTTTTCTAATACACAGACTGCCAATGAGAGCTAATGAGATCCTGAGAGAAGTCAAAAGCTGAATGAGCCTGGAATGAAAGGGTTTTCAAGAACCCTAGTATAAGTGAAGGACTGATTATGAAGTCCAGTCAGCACCCAAGCCTGTTCACCCTTACTTCACCTGACCCCGGACGACCCACGCGGATCTCATTTCCAAACTGACGCCGAGATGACTGACGATCAGAGCAGATGATCCATTTGACAGAAAGCGTTTCTTTCATAAACAATTGAGTCGCGCGAGTACACAGACTAAAAGAGGGCTGTTAATTAGCTCCTTACAAACACTCTCGACGCGTGATTGTCGCTGTCAAAGCCCTGCTGCGTTCTCATTATGACGGCACAGATAGACGGGATTTCGAGCGACTGATTACACAGACCAGTCAAGCCGCGATCGCCCTCATCAATGGCTTTGTTTCTGCTCTCACGTTGGTCACTCGTTCAGTTTTTTAAGTTCAACCCCGCAGGGATAATTATAACGATGTGAGAAGTGTAATTTTCTTGCACACGCATGCAGAAAATAGAGCGTCTGTTACGTTGTGCCCCTTAGTCTTAGTCACTTTGCATGTCCCCGGTTGCCAAGTAGAACTGATACAGGTTTTGCTTCACACTACAGCGTGTTTATGTGTGATACAGGGAGGAGGCAGCGATGCCAATTTGGACGAGCGCCCGCACGAGAAACGGAGAATTTGAAACCGGCCCGTGTCGAGCAAAACAGCACTGGTTTAAGATCCCCTGTGGGACCAGAGGACGCAAACATCCTGGCGCCGAGAGGACGCTTCCTCTAAAGCTACCTTCTTCCACGTGCCATACCTGACATATGGCTCTCTATACGCGTCCGTACACACACAGCAAGCAGGAGAGAGACAGGCTTTCGTTCCTGCCCACACAGTTTTCATTTCAACCCCGTCTTTTTGTTTTGCAGTCAATCCAAAAAGCTAATGTGAGAAATATCGCATTGCAGTCCTTCTTAATTTGCATTCCTCTCTTCAAAACTCTTTTTACACAATGAAAGTACGGCTCTGAACAGCAAGAGCTCACTAAGGGAATACTGTCAGCCATCTTGACTGCTAAAACATTGAGTCATGGCTCTCGCTCCATTTCGGCTGCTCCTATGAGAAGGTAAAGCTGACGTCTGATGCAGTAACGTAAGCCACTTTCACAGGTAAGCCTGAGATATGAGGTAAGCTCACAGTCAGCGTTATTTCCTAATTGGGCTATGCACTGTGGAAAGTGATTGGGAATTGCTATAAAACTCATTCAATTTGGCAGAAAGCCTAGTCATTAGGAGAAGGTCTCGATAACTTATCATCTCTTGGACTAAAAGCCTATAAGATGACTTACAGTGCTTTGCCTATATTGTTTCATCCTTAAAGGGATAGTTCACCCAAAAATAAAAATTACTCATCTTCATGTTGTTCCAAACCTGTATGATTTACTTTCTTCTGATTTACTCCCACTGACTTTAAGTTTATGTGCAAAAACAGTCATTTTAACAGAAGAAGGTAAGTCATAAAGGGATGGAAAGACATGAAAGTGTGAAAATGATGACAGAACTTTCATTTTTGGTTGAACTGTGCCTCTAAGCAGTAAGATTTTCCATCAGATCAAAGTGGGCTGTGTCTTGATTATAGTAAACACAGGGTTTCTGAATCTAGAAGCTGTTGCAGAATGTCTCAGGGTGTTGCACACACTGAGGACGTTCACAACTGTAGACAGAAGTCAAACTCACCAACCTACAACCATCCCTTATGACACTGTTCAACATGAGGAGTGTATAAATTCATCTTATATTGATGTGTTGTGGGGATGAGCGGCTCGCAAGAGCCCTGTTTTATTTATAAGATACAGAGAGAGTTTATATTGCATACGTCGGTGAATATTCTGAAAAGAGTAGGGGGGAAATATTGCTACTACTGTATTTCAACTGATTTCTGAATGTGAAAGTCATGATTTTACTAGGTCTGGGCATTTTTACAAAACGATATTGATTCTTAAATCCCAAGAATTGATTAGTCTAGCCTGTGATCAGTTAATGAACAGAACATGGTAGCACACCTCCCATACAATAAATCGTAATAAGCTTTGTGCTTTGTTACTTTTGATATAAAACAAAATTTTAAATTCTGTTCATTTTATTACAGTATTCAGGCAATAAATGCCATTTTGGCGCTGTTTAATGCGGAGCGACAGATCGTGGTAGTGCCTCAGTTCAAGAGAAACAGCAGCGCAAAGTGCACGTGAACTGATCATGTCCTCTGCTTTCACATCAGTTGATCATTTCACATCAACTTACCGAATCACCAGCATAACCGCTTGTAAACAATGTCACATAAGATCACATAAGATTCGGTGACCAAAGCTTGTTAGTCAGCTACAAAAATGAACTCTAGAGAGGAGCATTTTGCTAAATATATGCACCATATAACATATTCCTTTTTTTTTACTGTTCTTCAATGTTTAATTTATGTTTGAATAAATCCATCAAGTTTTTATGACAGCCACCATTTGAAATGTTTATATTGCAAAAAAAAAAATGGAGTAGAAATATGATAATGTAATTGTAACCAGTGTTGGCTAAGTTACTTTAAAAAAGTAATTAATTACTAGTTACTAATTACATCTTCAACAGTGTAATTAGATTACTGTAATTCCTTACTTTACTTTTTTAAGAGTAAAGTAATTAAATTACAGTAACTAATTACTTAGTAACTAGTCACACCCAATACAGATTGTAACTTTATTATCATTAAATAACTTGAGTGTAATTTAAACGTTTATATACAAATCAGTTAATTTCAACCTTCAATATTATAGTTATGTAGTACCAACTGACTGTCATGTATATTTTATAGCATTAGTTAAGAGTTTTTTTTTTACTTGAGAAAATTTGGCATGTACTGTACCTCATATTTGTCCAAAATAATCGATATTGAATCAAATCGCAAGCTTGTAAATAAGAATTGAATCTTGAAATTTTTTCGAGAAAATTGTCAAAACCCAGTCTCATCCTTTACTTTTCATTTATTTAGTTTTATGTTGTTCCAAAACCAATAGGAATGACTTTCTTCCATGGACAACAAAAGAAAATATTTTAAATATTCTGAATTGGTTAGTAAAAGTAGATGTCAAAATTTTCAGTGAATAACGTACAGTAAAAGTAGATCTGTTCACTGCTTAAACCTATAAGACTTCAGCGGAAGACTAATAATGTAGTACATTGTTATATCAACCCACTTTTTATCATCATATATGATGTTTTGTGTCCTTATTAAAGCTTGAAAGGCTTAGACCCTGTTTACACTAGTCCGTTTTACACTAGTGCGTTGAAAACAATCCTTATCTACAGTTTCAGAAACAATCTCCACACAACCAAAAACACAAGTCATATGACCATTCATAATTAGTATGATGTTATTGTTTACATGGTCATCAAGGATACGTAGAGTGAATGTGGTTAGCTATGCCATCATTTTTAAAAGTCTCTGTTTTGGTTTGTTTACACTAAAACACTAGCCCAGAGGTTTCAAACTAAAACAGGGTCTGCAGCGTTTTCAAAAGTCTCCATTTTTGAGGGTCGAAAACACCAGAGTAGTGTAACTGTGGCAAAAGTTAAGCGTTTTAGTGTAAACGTAGCCTTAGTTCTTAGCCTGACCAGCTAAGGAAGTGGCCAAAACCCCTCTAAAACCAGCCTGCTGACCAGCTAAAACCTGCCAACCAGCTTAGGATGGTTTTAGCAGTTTTTTTAAAGCAGGGTAAATGGAAAAGAACGACGATCACCAACTGCACCATTCAAAATATCTCCTATTGTGCTCCACAGAAGTAAGAAAGTCATACAGGTGGAACAACACGAGTGAGTAAATGAGGACATAGTTTTTAGGTGAGCTAATCCCTTAATGGAGTGTGTTCATGTTTAAGCTGTGCCATGAAAGCCTAACTGGAGCAGTGCCATAGGCGATGATTTATCTAACACACAACGATCATGTACGTTTTTATACGAGGTCTCTGAACAGACTCCCTGGACCCAGCCGTCACATCCAGGCAAGCTAATGAACACAGCAGGGCTCCTGGGACAGCGGATGCATGAAGAGTTTAGAGGACACATAAAAACGTCCCTAAAGCTCCCAAAAGATGACATAAGCAATTAAAGGCCGTCCTCTGTCAACACAAACCCCCTGAGTTCTGTCTGCTTCGTCAGCCTCTCAAAGTGAGAGAGAGCCTCATTAACCACAGAGCGTCGAAAGGGATGATGATAATAAATGAAGGGAAAGAAAGCAGGAAGACTGTGTCGTGAGACAAGATGGGACAGGAATCGGTGTATGATCCTTAAACTCTTTAGCACTTTGACAAGGCATATTAACAACATCCAGGGCTGGTCTGTTGCATCAGGTTGATATATATATATACATATGTGTGTGTGTGTGTGTGTGTGAAAAGAGAGAACTACAAATTTTCTGTTCCAAAACCTACTGAGGTTCATATGAAGGCAGATTTTAGTCCTGCAGTGATGGCTCTTCAAAAAGGTAAATTTGTAAATTTTAATTATGCTCAAAATATTTCAGTCTAATGTTTTTGGTGAGGAATGGCAGAACATTTGCTCTACGACATTTACAGTGCTGCCTTAGTAAGTTGCTCACTATGTTTTGGAACAGCGGTAGTTTGTGTGTATGTGTGTCCACACTGACCTGTAGAATCTGACAGCGCTCTGAGGTGCAGTCGATGTTCTCGCAGGGCTGGTACATCCCCAGAGTGACGCAGTTCAGCAGGATCACCATGATACTGATGCGCTCGAACCACGTGAGGAAGCATATGTTAAGGATAATATTTATCAGCAGATAGGTAAATACAATAATACACAAAATGAGACTTTTACATTTTTTTAATTAGGTGCTTGCCTGTGGGAAAACTGCTATCACGACGCTACAATATAACATCGCACAACGTAACATGTTGTTTATTGTGTGTTTGATGGTCAGTAAGATTTTTATCATCTAGAATGTCATCAGAAATGATTTCTGAAGGATCATGTGACACTGACGACTAGAGTAATGGCTGCTGAAAATTCAGTTTTGCCATTACAGAAATATAATATGTCAAAATTAGGATGCAGGTGATTATTTTCCTACCCCACTCACAGCTGTGGCTTCTGTCTCTTTTTTCTTGACAAGAAATGTGTTTATTTAGACGTAGAACATCTTTATGACCACAACAAATGGGAGACTTTTCAGATGTGCACTCTAACTTTACTTCAGCACAAGGCGCTAGTCCAACACTAGATGAGATGAGATGTTGTCAGGACATATGTTAAGTGAATACGAATTTACCTGTCCTGTCAGCCATTATACCGTGCTCGTAGCGTGCATGCTTCAACTGCACACACAAATGCGGCAGTGTGCGATTTAGTCCGTATCATTTCATAATAAAGTGTGAATGAAACTACAAGTATGCGTGTCAGATGCACGTCACGCTCAGCAGAGGCATCTCTTAAAGTAATAGCAGCCAAATAAGCTAATAACCCAGCTGCTGTGATGTCTGTTAATCAAAAAACAAAAGAAAAAGAGGAATTCAATAACTTTCGAAGCTTTAAGGATTCATCTATATTTAATTTACTATTTAGTGTTTGATAACTTTATTCAATTTCTGTGTATTTCCTACTTGCTGAAGTGCACAGGTACATAATAGGTTTATGTGAAGATTGTTTTAAGTTCACTTAAATTAGTTGTTATTTTTTAAAATTCCAATAAATGTTCAATTTAATAGCTCTGCATTATACGTTGTTTCTACATTATTTTGAAGACTGAATGTGAAATTATTGCAATATTAAAGTATATTTAAAAAAATAATGTGTGGGATTAATTGTGATTAATCACAACTAATTTCTGAAAAAAGTGTGATTAATTAGCTAATTTTTTTTTAATTGATTGACAGCACTAATAATACTGTAAAATATATTAAAATAGAAAACATTTAATTTAAATTGTAAACATATTTTACAAGATAAATGGCAAGTTCTGTCATGAAACTCTAGATGGCGTGGGCTAATGGGTCGTTAACGCAAACTAAGGATATTCTAAGGATATTCACAGCATTTGGCACAAGCTGACTGGTTCATGTTGCATACACAGCCAATGAGCTTGCTGCTTTACATTTAAATGGCTGGTTAGTATTCACTAGAGCAGTTTGCAATTCCTCTGAAACCCTCCACCTCCCCAGCTCCACCTGTACAGATCTGCTATGGGTTATTATATATGCTACTTGTGCAGCAGCAGTATGTCTTAAATACTCACAGCAGCGTATTGGCGTATGTATTAAAAGAAGCAAGATCCTGTACTGTACAAGCAGCAATAGTCTACAACAACAGCAATAACCAACAGCAGCAGCAATTCCGCAGCAAAGCAGATCTAATCCACCAAGACCAAATAAATCAACACTGTCACATCCATTATCATGCTAAAATCTTCCAAGAGTTGTAATGACAGAACTGTTTTTACTGTATAAATGCAGCCTTGGTGAACACAAGAGACTTTTCCCCCAAAAACATTACAAAACAAACTTTACTGACCCCAAAATTTTCAGTAGTTGTCTAATTAAGCTACATAACTGGTAGCAGAATAAGTCCTATGCTGTAATTTAATACTTAGGGTTTTGGGTTTATTTATGTCACTGGTAAGTATTTATTGCTTCCTAAGCAAATTTAGAAACAAGATTAGCTTTTAAGATTTATTTTCCACTATTAGCCATGTTTGGGGTTGATTTATGACACCACTAATAATGATAAATCTTAAAAACAAATCTTGCTCCTGAATTTACTTCATAAGCATTAAATATTCACCAGTCATCGCATAATGTAACACCTTCTTTATTGTGTGTATGCAGTATATATTACTTTACACCGAAGGTGTAATTTATTATTTCACGCCAGCGTAATCTCAAATTAACAAACACCACATTGTGTGAATTGGACAAATCAAAAGAAGACTCCACTCAATGAATACAACCGTCACAGCGAAAGCACATCACAAAGAAACACAAAATACACTGAAAAGGCATTTGTCACCCCCTCCTCCCTCAGGCCTGTTAGCTGGAGTGAAATCTTCAGGCCTCTCCACTAAATCTCTACAAGCCTCATCTCTTCACCTTTATGGACCATTTCTTTTTCAATTTACTCTACTCCGTCTTTTCCTCCGGCTTGGTCAACCTTTTAGCGAGCTATTTTTTTCTGTTTGCACATAACGTCTGCCCCTCCTCGTTTAACTTCCTCGTTCACTCCATCATGTTTCTCTCTTTCTCCCTCCCTCCTGTCTCTCATCTCCAACACTTGTCTTTTATTTCCTGTTTTCATGAAACATTTTCTAGTGTTTGAACTGCATTAGCCACAGGGCAAACGTTGCTGCTGATTTCGCTTTGTGTTGGATCTAACAGCGCTATACATTCCTCAATTAATTAGGAACTACCAAAAACGCACTGCACCGGAAAGAGGCTTCTGGCACTGAGTAAAATGTGATTTATGGGCAATTCTTCACTTTTTTTTTTTTTTCCTTCAACCTCATCCAAACTTTCAATGAGTAAAAAATCTACATTTCAATATGCATGTGCTATTAGACTAAGGGATTTGCTTCGGTGCTGGCCACATTCTGAACTTGCGTGTGTAATATTGTAAAAAGCCTCGCAGGCTTGTGTTCCTGCTTTAATCATTAGAACGGAGGCCGCAACCCCCATAGGGCTAAAGCAAGCGCCCGCATCATGCTGCAAAGCGTTCACTATGGTTACTGCAGGAAATTGCTCCTTTCTTTTTTATATTATTGTTGATACCTCATCAGGTTCTAAGGCGAGCTTTTGGCAGAGGGAAAAAAGCGCCCACAGAAACACTTAAATGACATTAAAGGGACAGGAGCACAGAATCAATCTCACAGTACACATCACAGAGAGAGAGAGAGAGACAGAAAAAGAAAGAGAGTGAGTCAAGGCCGATAGGTTGACAGAAACACGGCCCGTTTATTTAAAGACAGATGGAAGGAAGGCTGAAGGGGTGTGAAATGAGACAATCACATGCACACAGGGAAAACATTTCACTCAAAGAAGTTATCGGGGGAAAACGTAGATGGTCACAGTAGGATCAGTGAGGAAGAGGATTTGCAGTCGATTTTCCTTCAGGACCTGATCTCACTTTGGATATCAAGTGGCAAGCAAACACAGCTCCAGCACTGTTTATCATATAAAAGAGAATAAAAATGTCCTTAAAAATCAAATGCTGGAATTTATTAAAGGGGTCATGAAATGCAGAATCAAAATGTTGTTGATATTAACACATATGAGAGGTTACTCTGCAATAAAAAACATACTGTAAGTTTCAAAGCTCTGCAGTTTTTAAAATATGAATTATTCTTTTCTATTCTTCTGAAATGCCCAGATTTTAAAAGTGAGAAGTTAAAATTCTACTCAGCATGCACCTTATACTAATCAATGAGTCTATCAATGATTCATTTCTGCATTTTTGGCCAAACTCCCATTATAATCAATAACACGATTTACACTGCTCAACAAGCCTCTTTTTTTACAATGTTTTTCACTGCGTTAGTTATCATGAAAGAATTTGTGAGATTGCAGGAATCACATTGCAATAAGGTGAACACAACATGACTATGTCCGGTTACAGTGCAAGGCTGCAACTTGGATGCAACAGGAGTACACTTAAAAACAGTATCATTTTTGAGGGGTGTAACGATACACATATTCGTATTGAACTGTTCGGTACGCATTACAAACCGAACGATTTGTTGGACTAATCCTATTACATTTGGAAAATAAAAGAGCTTAAAGTGTGTGAAATATAATGTTTTCAGTACCACTATTTCGTTTTTTAAACTAAATCTTTCACCAACGTCTTGTCTTTCTCACCTCACTTGTCAGCTCGACTCACTCTTCTCATATGATAAATGAAATCCAACTCCTGCCGCTGATTGAACGGAACTGTTGTTCGGCACATTGCATTATTACAAGTAAAATCATACTTTATGATGTTTTAATAAATAAAAAATGTATTTTCTCAAATCACACATCATCTGGCTGTCAAATAAATGGGATATCTGGGTGCAGGTTTATTTCTGATTAATTAACAAGGATATCAAATGCAGGTAACATAGAAAGCATAAACACTGTATGTTTACATATCCAACACTGACAATAAAAAGCTAGTTATAAGTCTGCAAAGTTGTCTTTTAAATCAATTTAAATATCCAAAAAGAGAGTTTCAGAAATACAAAATCTAGCTCATTTTTTAAATAGAATGTTATTTTACTGTTATCGAAACCCGTTTCCAACTTTTTTCTTCACAACTGCGATATTTACATTTCACAATTCTTACTTTTTTTTTTGTCAGAATTGTGTAAGACAAAACAGTTCTGACTTTTTTTCCTCAGAATTGTGAGATATAAACTCACAGTTCTGACTTTTTCTCAGAATTACAAGTTTATGTCTCAATTGTGACTTTTCTCAGAATTGGGAGTTTATACAGTATCTCACAGTTCTCACTTTATAACATTTGTGAGTGTTCACAATTCTGAGAAAAAAAGTCACAATTGCGAGACAAAATCACAATTGTGACATTTTTTTATTTTTTTATTTTTATTATTTTAAGTTTATATCTTGCTATTTTGACTTTATAACACACAATTGTGAGCACTGTGAGATATAAACTTGCAATTCTGAGATCATATCAGTCTTTTTTTCCTAGAATTGTGAAATATAAACTTGCAATTGTGAGTTATAAATT
>JAHKKF010496480.1:0-13203 GCA_019740295.1 Labeo calbasu | reverse complement strand
TCCCTCAGTTGTCCTCAGTGTGAAAAGATGGATCTCAAAATCATACAGTCATTGTTGGAAAGGTTTCAAATACACAAAACTGCTGAAAAACCAAAGAAATTGTGGGACCTGAAGGATTTTTCTTAAGAACAGCAGGCAGTTTAACTGTTTAGGACCAAAAGGGACTCATGAACAACTATCACTAAACAGAAAAAAACAGCTGTGGATCATTCAGGTAACAACACAGTATTAAAAATCAAGTGTATGTAAACTTTTGAACAGGGTCATTTTTATACATTCAACTATTATTTTCTCTTGCAGATTTATATGTTAACATTTTAATGTGAAATATCTTATCCAGGTCAGTACTAATTACATACATTTGTATAATCCCCCTTGTTTTGGTAAAATAATTAAAATGTTGCAGATTCTGCAAGGTGTATGAAAACTTTTGACATCAACTGTATAACATTTTGATTAAATATTACATAGAAACTAGACAGGGCACTTCATTCCATGCTGTTCTGAAGTGCATCCTACTAGCTACTTTACAGCACTGTAAACTTACAGGGATCCTATCTTCAATGTTGAGTTCTCTAGTGTGAGGAGGGGAGGCAGGTCTGGAGGTCCAGTAGGGTGCGTAATTATCGACTTCAAGACTCACTACAGAAGAGGCGGCTCCCACTGAAGCCCGCATACTCTGTTCACCATGGTAACTGCCTTGAGAACTAGAGAGCGTGCTGCTCATATTAAGGCTTGATGACACATCACTGAAGCGTCCCAGACTGACGAGAGGAGACATCTTGACTGAGCTTTTATCCATGTTAGGAGCCAAGCTATTCCTTCCTTCACCCCTGCCACCTGAAACTAAGGATGACTGATAGTCTAATGATCTGGTAGCTGGAATGATGTCATTAGATTGTGTCACTTTAACTTGCTGACTGTGTATACCAGTATCTCTCTGAATAGAGGTCACCACAGAGCTCAGAGAGGAGTGAGATTGTGAACGATTGACAGGTGACTCAGATGCTTGTCCTCTGCAAACACCTGACCCAGCTACATCAACCCGACGAGGTGAGCCACTTCTAGAATGAGAAGAAGAAATTGGCTGAGTCATCTGGGAGCTGAGATTAGCACCAAATGGCAGACACGTGTCTCGAGAAAGCATGTGATTATGTGTGTCAGACACCACATCCTGTGCTTTTTTTTTGGGTGACACACCATCAAAACCCTGTAGTGTCAAATTATCATAAAACGACCTGCTAGAGCTTTGATTGGCTTTCCAGGCATCTACTTTCTGTAAGTAGCTCAAACTGGGAAGAGAATGAACTCTCCCAAGGGCCAAATGAGGAACCTGATCTTTCATCTCTGCACCAGTGTTGGAGTGAGGTGTATCAGAGCCAGGCGGATTTAAAACAGGAGGAGAAACTTGTTCGTTTGAAATAGGTTGGACGTGTGACATTGTTTGCGCAGTCTCTGAAGGTCCACTAAGGACAGTAGTTGTTATTTGAGATAGGATGGGAGAGGAATGGTGATAGCTTAGGTCCAACGACGGAATTAAGCCAGTTTTGGAGTGACTGTTTTGGGACGAAGTAGCCACAGAAGCAACAGCTTCTTGATTGGAGTGTATAAGTGACAGTTTGGTCAAAGCAGGTGGAGGTCTCACAAGAGGTAGCGCAGGTGTGGACTGTGACACAGGCTGGGAGCTCAAGAATGAACCATCTGTTGCTGTTAGATGACCAGAGCTCCAGAGTGCTCTCTGAAGATCTGGTGCATGCAGTACACCTTCACCAGCTGGTGTGACACATAGTCCACTATGAGAGCTTTTGTTTCCACTATGGTGCCTACTTGCAGGTGCTGAGATTGAGCCTCTTTGTCCTGCAGACAGCTGTTGTTCATGGAGATGGTCAGTTGTTTGTTGTGAATGCATTCGTGAATCACGAAAAGTTATATTTGAAACATCCACAGATTTCTGAAATGAAGATGATAATGATAATGAGCCACCTTGTGGCTGCTCTCTGCCTTTTTGAAGATTCATGGAAGGATCTGACTGGCTTTTGTCTGTGTTTTGGTTATTTGAGGCAGGTTTAGATGCAGTAGAAATGGCACTGCTGTCACTAACAGCCACATTAACATCCGCTTCCCTGAACTCTAATAAGAGCCGAGCAGACATTCTCTCACTAAGCTGCTGAGCGGTGGTCTGCTCCTCTCCCTCCATATGTCTGTTGATTTTGTCCTCAGCACCATATGAAACACTCCCTTGATCCTCAAGTCCTTTAGAATGGTCTCCAGGTGACAGGCTGTGCTGGGACAGTGAACAGCAGCTTTTTTCACCCTCTGACAGGGCTGTTGGTACCTCCAACGGATGCTGGGAAAGTGCAGCCTGGTCATGAACAGTATTTTGGAGGTGGGAATCATCAGTTACACCTGCATTTGAAGTCCTGGGGCGTCTCTCAGACATAACAGAGAAGTCAGGAAATCCCCTGTATACACAAAAACAGTTGAGAAAATATTAGCTAAAAATACAAAAAGGTAAAGAAAAAATTGAACATGACTAAACAATCAGTACCGAAGAAGGGCAAATTCTGCATCTGTATGCTGAAAAAATGTGGAGTCAGAAAGAAGGTGAGATTTGTCCAGACAGGGAAGCAGGGTAAGTGCAGGTGACAACTGGCTATCCTGAAACTCTGAAAAAGAAAATCAACGTAATAATTATATATAATAAATGTCATGATGGAAAAGTCAGAAGTAACATATTAGGAGCTATCTTGCTTTGTAGCATGAATTAATGCACAGTGGATTTCAAACATCTGAGAAACTTTTCTTCCCGCAAATACAAATAAGTTTATTCACAGCTTTAAATAAATTTGAATCCCAGATTTTTGATGTGATCTTAGATCTTTGAAGCCCACTGTATGAATACACCTGCTCTCTGTACCCAGTTGTAAAGTCTCAGTTCTGTCTATGAGTGGCTGCATGCTTGAATCCTGAGTGTTACTAATTGGTCTTCCTTCATTGTCAGGATCTGTGTACGGTCTGCTAGCCTCTGAATCATGCATATTTTGTCCATGCTGCTGGCAGGGAATTTCTGCAGGGGTCTGGAAGGGTAAACAGATACTTATTAAAAGGAACTGGTGTATAAGAGATTATGTTTTTTAAGTCTGTGAGTGACAAATTCACAGTGACCTGATAAGGACAAATCAGCTTGTTAGTACATCTAAACTTGAGTGTCTGCAAGAATGCTTCAACTTTTAATGGTTGCAAAATAAGTTTAAATAGTTAAAAGAAATTCTATAGTTTATTTCACAGTCCATCAAATACAAAATACGTAGTTCTTATGCATTTTAGAAGACGTCTTGCATTCTGTGGAGATTTTTGTACTTTAGGGTGCCTTCTTTATCTGTACTAAATCCTCAATCTTCAAAGAGTAGTTGACACAAAAATGTCTACATCTAGGATAAATTTTACAGCTTTTTTCTCATTTTTGGGTTATCTATTCCTTTCGTCTGTCAGATACAAAACTTCTCTAAATTTACTTTAAGTTAGTCAAAATTATTTTATCTTTTCAATGTATTATCAGACTAAAAACCAGTGTACTCGAAATACCTCTTCGTTATTAATTTCGTTATACAAATTGATTTCTTTTTCTCTCATCTACCTAGATCACACACTGCACTGGGAATACACATATGTATCTATGCATCATGTTTGCAGGTGCCTGTACGTGTGCTACTTCTGCCATCAATTATACGTTATATGACAGAAAAACATTTACAATTCATTACCAGTTAGTACAGTAAAGTGATTTACACTCAGCTACTAGAATACTCTGTCTTTTTATAAAACAGATTAGTTCTGCAGTGAATAACTGCTAACGTTACTCCCTTTTTAGCCTGAACCAGCTAGCAATTGATTAGCCGATAACAACAAAGCTTTTTTAAATTCATCCAAGTGTGTTCTCGTGCCTTCGATTTAATGTTAAATATATAAATTAATAATCATAAGTTGACTGCCATCAAGTCATTGTACAGCCATTAGCGCTAACTCGAGCACTGCTCACTTGTTGCCATGCAGTGATAGTAACGTTAGCTACAAGGTTAACTCGATTAGCTAGTCATGTAGGAATTGTATCGACAGCTCGCACATTTCACAAAAAAAAAAAATTCTTAATTAAACCACATTTATACTTTTACTACGTTACAAGAATTCCCATATACTTACGTTGTTTACGTCCGCAACACACTCCTCTGAATCCATGTTGTGACGGACGCAGACGTTACCGCGCATGCGCACTTGTTTCAAACCGGAGTTTGAATTAACAGTGAAACTAATTAAATACAAAGACGTTAGAATGTATAACTGGTATAAAACTGTATCAGTTACAAAATATATTATTATAGGTCGTCCAGAGTTAACAGAATTATCTCCGAGCATGCTGTTAAACACAAGAACATCATAGCCACACCGGTTTAAATAACAACATGAGATTCAATGGCGTTTTGCTTTCAGAATAAAATGACGCCGTTGCTCTGGCAACAAGAAAAGCCCGCGGCGTTACGCGGAATTTGAGAGTACGAAAAGTACTAAACCTTATTTATACATCGCATAGTATTTCTTCGGTGTTGTTTCTTTACATAGTACTGATATACATAAGGCATAAATAGTGAAAAAATAAAATATCATCAGCATTATTATGAAAGATACACTACCAGTCAAAAGATTTATATTTTTAACAATAAGATGTTTTTTTTAAAGAACTCACCAAGCCTGCGTTTATTTGATCCAAAATGTAGAAAAAGCAGTAATACTGTACAATATTTCTATTTGAATATATTTTATCAAAGTTAAATTTTCAACATCATTACTCCAGTCTTCAGTGTCACATGATCCTTCAGAACTCATTCTGTTCAAGAAACATTTTTTATTATTATTATAAATATTTAAAACAGTTGAGTACATTTTTTGGGAAAGAAATTATATGAATTAATACTTTTATTTAGCAAGAGTGCCTTAAATTGATTAAAAGTTATAATAAAGACATTTAATGTTACAAAAGATTTCTATTTCAGATAAATGCTGTTTTTCTGTACTTTCTATTCAACAAAGAAACCTGAAAAAATTATACTCAGCTATTTTCAGCATAATAATAATAAATGTTTTTTGAGCAGCAAATCAAAATATTAGAATGATTTCTAAAGGATCATGTGACTAGAGTAATGATGCTAAAAAATCAGCTTTGAAATCACAGGAATAAGTTACATTATAAAATATATTAAAATAGAAAACAGTTATTTTAAATAGTAAAATAACTGTTTTTGCTGTACTTTCGAGGCTTGGTGAGCAGAAGAGACTTCTTTAAAAACATTAAAAATCTTACTGTTCAAAAACCTTTGACTGGTAGTGTAGACAAATTCAGTTAAAGAGAAGACATAGGAGTAAAGAAATAAAAGACATTGAAAAGATAACATGAGCAAACCCAAGAAAACCAGACATTCATTTTTGTTTTGCTTAAAACATCTGGCCTTTGGTCACCAATTTAAAGTTTAACAGGTTTGGACCACATATCTCTCTGGTAGTTGTTACATCACCAATATACATTATAATGTCAGTTCATACACCAATTTGTGATTTATTAAAGTGTCAAAAGTGTATTTAGCCAAAGATCCAGCTGTTTCCCTCAGGGGGTCCCTCAAACAAACCAGGGGAACATATATTGTACCTCTTATCTTGGTGTAAACTAATTTTGACGGTTCAGGCTATTTATTTTTCTTATGTTTTTAAATACATTTATGTACAACTATATCTTTTGCTTTTAAAAAAATCATTTCATGCCACAATAAACAAACTAAATGAGCGGGGTTTGCAATAAAATACAGTATGTGTTATATTTAATATAAAAACTAATCATTTTTAAAATATGTTATAAACCCATTCGTCTTTTTTTATTTCAATGTAATGATATTTTTCTCTTTCAAACCGCACCACGTGACGCCCTGTGAACGTTCGTCGACCCATGCGTCCTGCATATATGCGCATGCGTGTAAGCGCCACTGTGTGTAAAGGTGGAGAGGAATCTAGAGAAAACACGATTGGAAGGAATGTTAAACCATTTGGAAGTTACTTAAATATTTTATGATTTAGAATTACTTAGTTTCATATATATAAATATTTTCGCTAAAATGTCAAGAAGGAACACTATAGGACCAGGTAAGATTGCTAGTCTTTTTTTTATGACGTCTATCAAAACTTCGTCAGCTCGCCAAACATATGAAGCTCTAATAACAATAGAGAAGACGTGTCGTTTAACAACGTGCTTGAAAACTGAAAAGTCGAAGCTGTGAAAGAATTAGCCATTTCTTGGTATATCCATGCTGTCTTGTGAATCTAGTATATTTTAGTTTTCTTTTTTAGTACAAACTTTATTAGTATACGAAAGATGAGTGATGCTTTGATGACATATGCAGGATTATACCACGCAATTCATTATTTTTGTGTCTGTGTTTATGTAAGACCTGTTCAAACTTATAACATATGTTTTTTTCCAATGACTCTTGTAGAATACTTCCGGCTGAGTGCTAATGAGCGCCTCATGCGGACTCACGTAAGTCATTACGTCTCTGTGAATTAATTTATCAGACATGCATCAGGTTTTTTTGTGGGTGGGATTTAATCTGTAATTTCTATTTTCTCTGCTGTTTTTTTTTTTTAGGAGACAGTGGTGGATTTTATAAATGATAGACCTTCAAGCCACAGCTTCTTAGATGCCTTAAGTTTTGGTTATGGGTTTGGTAAGACATGATTTATCTTACTCACACACGCCCCAGTAGTTATTCATGATAACATGTAAAGCTGGTTCGGAGTAATCTATAATTGAAATAATTTAAAATTACTCTAAATATTGTACTTGTTCTAATGCTCTAATTGTTTACATGTGAACTTGAACTCTGTTTGCTCCAGCAACACAGATTTAAATGTGTCTTTTTTTTGAATATTGTAGGTGACACAAATGTCCATTTGATAATAAAAAGATAGTTCACCCAAAAATAAAAATTCTGTCATTAATTACTCATTACTTTAATCAAGTTCAAGTTCTAAATTAATTTCTTCGTTTTAAAGAAATTGTTAACCGAAAAAATTAACATTTGCTGTCAATTTGTTTGGTAACAGATTTAGAAAAATGTAACCATCACTGCTCACAGTTGGATCCTCTGCAGTGAATGGGTGCCGTCAGAATGAGAGTTCAAACAGATAACATCACAAGTAACCCACATGACTCCAATCCATAAATTAATGTGAGGTGGGAAGCTGTTGGTTTGTAATAAACAAATCCATTATGAAGACATTTTTTAACTTCCAGCCGTTGCTTTCAGCTAAAATATGAGTCCTCGATCCATAATACTGCTTTCTCCAGTCATCTTGTCTAAATCTGGAGAGAAAAATACACAGTTTAAGCACTGTTTACAAGCAAAAACGGTTCCAGATAATATACTGGTGGATTTTGATGTGAGAGTGCAGTATATTTTTAGAAATATAGTTGGCACCAGACCTAAGAAAACTGTAAGCTTATGTAAGCTAGTTAATCATTGGATATGTACTAGGCACTCCATTGTACAAAGATGTTACCTCTACATAAATTATTTTTTTAATTTTCTATCTACAAGAAATCAACAGGATGGGAAAATAATTGTGGCGAGAGATTGGGGGTGAGCCAAAAAAGAAAAGGTGGAGATCACTTGTAAATGAGGTCACTGGTTTTGAACCGTATAAGAGAAGCTGCAATTGAGATCTCAGCCAGTGAAGTCTAATTTTGGTCATATGGATCTCCTTGAATTGAGATTTTTGAAATAAAGAAGATATTATACAACGAGGATAATGAGATGGACTTTTTCACTGGAGTAAGCCTTAATGTGGATTATGGACGCATGGATTTGTTTCTTACAAACATGCAGCTTTGCTGTTCATAGAATGTTAATTGATGGACTGGAGTCGTGTGGATTATGATGATGTTTGTTCTCTCATTCTGACGGCACCCATTCACTGCAGAGGATCCATGGGTGAGCAAGTGATGTAATGCTAAATTTCTCCAATTCTGTTATGATGGAGAAAGAAACGCATCTATATCTTGGATGGCCTGAGGGCGAGTACATTTTCAGCAAATTTTCATTTTTGGGTGAACTCCTTCTTCAAGGTAAAAGATGACTGGATCTCAATATAATATTTGCAGTCAAGTTTTTGTGGTGATTAAATGCATTTTTTGTTTTCATGTTTTTGTTTAAAGTTCCAGAATTGGACCGCTTCGCAACTCAATATGCAGGGTATGTTTCATCTGATGAAGATTATTATGATTATGATGACGATAAGTATGCCATCCGTACCAACAACAGATACTGTGGCTTTCCTCGCAACTTTCTTGAAAGAGGTCCGCCGAAACCATCCAGACACATAACACCTGAGGTTTGTGTCAAACACTTGTGATTCAAACATTTTGTTTTATATAACTTTTTTGTTTTAAATATTTAACTTTTTTTAATTTTAGGAAGCAGAAAGAAATGCAAAAGAGCTAGTGGATGAAGAAGAAAAACTAAAGAAAAAAGCAGAAAAGAAAAAACAGAAAAAGATGGTGAGGGCATACATGGAAAAAAGTCTCGTTGTCTGAAAATCATAAGTGTGAATATTTTGTAAGCTGTATTTTTTCTGAACTACAATAGAGACAGAAGGAGAGACGTCGACAGGAAAAATTAGAGAAGGAGAATACAGATAAAGAAAAAAATAAACCGGTGAGAAAAAAATGAATGTTATTGTTTGTAACCGCTATGTTGCAAGTATTGTAAACATTTTGCGCTTGTGTCATTGAAATGACACTTTGTTTTATCTTGGTTGAGTCTAAATGTTCTTTGTTTCTTTCTTTGGTTTAAGGTACAAGTTGACCCTGGACTAGAAAAGACTAAACATTCAGATAAAAATGAAAATGAAAATAAAATTAAAAACAAAAATTGTTCATCTGTGCCTCCTGGTTCTCAGCGCGCCTCAGCACCTGTGCAGAGTAGTGATAGCAGTAGCGAAGATGAAGACGATGAAGACTCAACTATGGATCCAGAGGTGAACTTGTGTCTTCAAAGCTTCTGCAATATGACGGTGTCATTCATAAAAGTGCTTTATAGATAAAGAGCTGTTCACTGAGTGGGAGTTGCTGATTTTCATGACTTTATTATGTGTGTCTTAGGAGCTTGATATGAGTAGCTGCTTTGTGTCAAACGCAGCTGCAATCGCCAAACGCAAACTGGAACAAAAACCCAAATATGACAAGAAGCATGCTCAAGCAACCTCAAAAAAGCAGCCTGGGTCTGAGCAGAAAGACACCTCTCCGCCACAAAAACAGGTTGGTGAAGGGGAAGGATGAAATGAGCAGATTGTAAGGGGATTTTATATTACATATGTTGAGCTAAGGTTTGTTGTAGAAAGTCTTCAAATCTCTCAATGCAAAAAGTTCTAGATGCCTTTTTAAAAGTTTGTTGATCCAGACAACAAACCCAAGATGTCTGCAGAACATGTATCAATCACTCTTTTATACACTTCTTAAGCAATGATCTCATGGCAGGCGCTTTTCTCCTCCTTTTTGGAATCTCCTCAATACTCCCACCGCAACTATTTTAGCAATCCTCTGGCTTTTTTTAAATGGTGACTTACTTCCAATCAGTTTATTATTAAGTAATGTCTTTGTTAAAATACGAAGAAGGGTATAGTTTAAACATCGTAAATGGTAAACTTGCATATCCTCACAATGTCCTAGTTTTACCTATAGGTTCTCTAAAATGTTGCATATGAGCAATAATTAAAATGTGCTGTTCTTAGTATAATTGCAAGAGACTTATGACTGCATTTGTATAAGACACTGGGTGTCCAAAAATCAGCTGTCATACTGCCTAGTGATTCAGTGTTGTGTCATGTTTAATGATCTTGAGCAAAGTCAAATGAGCTTTGGAGACAGCCAGGTGAATATATAATAACTACAGTGCTTATGTCCAAATTGTTAACACAGGATTGTGAGGCAGCGAAGAATTTTTCTGTAGATTTATGGGTGGGGAGATGATTACAATCCGGATGTAGGCGTGATGCATTGTTCTTGGCTCGCTTTCTTATAAGACTGACCTTTGGCATTTACTGAAATGGTTTATTATGGAAACAAGTTAATAGCCACTCTTATATTAAAGTTAAAGGTAGTTCATAAACAGTCTAAATATGCATGCAATAAACATAATTGGATTGAAATAAATAAAAGCAGAACTGGTTGATAGATAATGAAAATTGCAGAGGGAAAACCAGAAAGAAATGCATCTGGTGTGCTATATGGATGTTAAAGTGGTTATGTAGCCCTGAGCTTTTCAGATAGCAGAAGCTTTTTTTTTCCCCCTTTTATTCATACACAACATTTTAGAGACACTGTAGACAAAACTAAGACATTGTAAGCGTATGTAAGGTTAATTTTTATTGAATATTTAAAGGATTAGTTCACTCCTGAATTAAAATTCTTATAATCTTATATTATAATTCTTTCTTCAGAAAAGAAATTACGTTTTTGAGGTCAACATTTCAGAATCTTTCTCCATATAGTGGACTTCAGTGGGGATCAATGACGGTTCAAAGTACAGTTTTCCTACACAATCTAAGGAATAAGGGTCTTGCCTAACAAAACTGTCATTTTCTTAAAAACAGAAAAAGAGCTTTTTAATAAACAATTTTTTTAAGGAAATGCTTAATCGTTTCGCTAGATAAGACCCTTATTCTTTGGCTGTGGGATCGTGTAGAACCTTTTGAAGCTGCTCTGAAACTGAAATTTGGACCTTCAACCCGTTGAGCCCCATTATATATTTAAAAAAAAAATCAATTACTCAATGATTATACATATGTCAGTGTCTCTAATTACATGTTGTTGAAGCTCGATTCTTTTTTAAAAAAAAAATGAACCAGACAGCAGAATGCCACTATTTGATACAAGTTAGCAGATTACTATAATAACTGTTGCGGGAGTACTGGGAAAATTCCAAAAAGACGGAAGAGGAGGAAAACGTCTACAAAGAGAGTTTGAAACATAAAAGTGAGATTTAATTGGTCAAGACAACAAAGTATGCCACAGTTTAAAACAAGCCAGAAGATAAGGAAATCACCTGCAGTGAGATCATTGGTTAAGAACTGTATATAACAGTGAGAGATTGTTAGATGTTCTACATCTTTGGTTTGTTGTCTGGAACAATAATGTCTGAATTTTGGCACCTGAAACTTCTTGTGTTGAGATTTTTCTCTCTTTCTTCTCAAAGTTGTTGTTTAACACAATGTGTGCATAGCAAGTGTTGTGGCTTGCTCTATTTCTATCTTGTTAAAGAAGTCTCTCAAAGCTGGGGTTCCAGATGTCAAAATTAGACTTTATTGGCAAACAATGGATTTAAAATCTCGGGTCTCACTGCTCAGGTTATATACTCTCCTGTGAATCTATCTACCATTGTGTTTCATACATCACACTGTTGTAGTTTAATTGTGGTGAACAAGTCCCCATTGTATTTTGTACAGATTCCCTTATCATATGATTCTCTATATGTCACCTCCGTGATTTAATTTTGTAAAAACCTCCTTTTCATATGACTCTTGTTGTGATTCTTCTTTCCACACCTCTTTTGGATTAACATATGACCACTGTCTGATTATACACTCAGCATGTTACAAGTATATGCCCTCCAAATAACCCTTGTCATATGCCTTCTCCAGCTTTGACAATACATCTTTCTCATGATGCATATGATAGAGATACAATAATATAGAGAGATGTAAAACTAATACACAAGCAGACAGGTTGCAGTAGTACAGCTTTTTACAAGCCCTTTATAAAATAAAATTTGAATAGAATTATTTTTCTTTTCTTTTCTGACCTTTATAGTAAAACAGTTGTCAACAATGCAGACAATTTCCTTACATATGGAACTTTGCCTTGTGGGTTAGCTTGTTTATTAATGTCATATCAGCAAGCATGTGCTGGGCGGCCAAATGGAGGCATTTTAAGTAAACAGGATATTCATACATTCAGTTCGGATGGGAAGTTTTTTTTTTTATTCATCAAACATTGAACTTTCTACAAAAATAAGACATGCAGTTGTTTTCAATATAAAATGTTTCTTTGGCATTTAGCATTTATTTCTGAAGGATCATGTGACGCAGAAGACTGGAGTAATGGTTGCTAAAAATTCAGCTTTGCCATCACAGGAATAAATTACATTTTAAAATAATTAAATAGAAAACTTTATCTTAAACTGTAATAATATTTCACTGAAGTATTGTTTTACTGTGTTTTTGATCAAAGCCTTGATGACCATAAGAGGCTTCTTTTTCAAAAACCTCTGAACAGCAGTGTTCAGCTGTTCAAAAAAAGCTGTTCAGCTGTTGACTGATAATGTAAGATTGTTGTTGTTGTTGTTGTTGTTGTTGTTGTTGTTGTTGTTGTTGTTTAAAAACATTACAAATTTGAAATATTTTTACTATTTAAAATAACAGTTTTTTTAAATTTGAATATATTTTAAAATGTGATTTATTCCTGTGATTTCAAAGGAATACATTTTTAGCATTTAGGACGATTTTTAGCATCGTTCAGTCACATGATCCTTCATTATTTAGAATATTCTGATTCGCTGCATTTGTTGAAAACCGTAGGATTTTTTTTTTTCCAGGTTTCTTTGATAAATAGAAAGTTCAGAAGAACAGCATTTATCTGAAATAGAAATCTTTTGTAACATTATAAATGTCTTTGTCATCACTTTTGATCAATTTAAAGCGTCCTTGCTAAATCACAGGAATAAATTACATTTTAAAATATTGAAATAGAAAGCCGTTTTTTTAAACGGTAACCATTTCACAATATTACTGCTTTTGCAGTATTTTGAATCAAATAAATACAGGTTTGGTGAGTAGAAAAGACTTCTATAAAAAACATTAAAAATCTTACTGTTCAAAAACTTTTGAGTGGTATTGTGTATTGTTTCAGAAGTTATATAACCATGATCATTTTGAGTCATTTTGTGGAAGCAACTGTTTCTTGACCTAGTCTGTATTTCAATAACATTTAAATTCTGTCATTCCTGTAGATTAATAACAAGGAGGAGAATTCATCAGAGGATACTGTCAATGCAAATGAATTTATTACAAGAAGCGTGGAGTTGGCAGGTCCGTGAGTGGAGGTTT
>JAHKKF010496455.1:0-10354 GCA_019740295.1 Labeo calbasu | reverse complement strand
AAAAAAAAAAAAAAATTCAAACAGCCCCTACATCACCACATGTTCTAATAGTTTTCAAGAAAAAAAAAACTCCTGGCTCATCCAAAAACTCAAGCATACTCAGTAGTCAGACACGACTGGAACTTCAATTGGGACTGGCTTCTATGGCCAGATTAAACATAAAAATATGCTTTCAGGCAGCAAACCCACCAAATGGGTTTGGTGCAAACAGGGATAAAAAGTACGCCATGCCTATTGATCTTTAATGCTGTGGGCCTATTTTTCTGCCGGAGGTCCTGGACGTCTTGTTCAGATACATGGAATCATGGATTCTATTAAATATTAACAGATCAAAAAAAAAAAAAAAAAAATCAAAACCTCACTGCTAAGAAATCTTATAATGGACCATGTTTGGATCATCCATCAAGACAGTGATCAAAATCAACACATAAAATGTGTCACCGAGCACAAAATGAAGCTTCTGCCATGGCTGTCTCAGTTCCCTGAGCTGAAACCTGCAGAAAATAAGTGGGGTGAACTAAAGAGAAGGAGAGATTCTGTATGAAAGAACGATCTCTGATCTCTTGTCAGGTGTTCTCCAAACTCATCAGGCCATTATTTCATTTATTTCATACTGAGATAAACAATGCAGATTTATTTTCACAGCCACCTTTGCTCATATTTACCAAGGGTGCCAATATTAGTGGGCGGAACTGTAATTAGATTACTGATGTCCACGTAAACATAGTCAATTGTTATTTTTAAAATCCTTTACGGTCAGGTGCAATTAATCATGATTAGTTAAATTGGTGTGATAATTACTATTTTTTTAAAAAGATTAACAGTTTTTTTTCATTGGTAACAAGGTTCATTAGTTAACTACATTAGTTAACAAACTAACAATAAACAATACTGTTGCAGCATTTATTAATCTTAGTTAACGTTAATTTCGGCATTTACTAATGCATTATTAAAATCTCAAGCTGTATTTTGTTAACATTAGTTAATGCTCTGTGAACTAACATGAACAAACAATGAACCACCGTATTTTTATTAACTAACATTAACAAAGAGTGTAATAAATGTATTGTTAACAGATGCTACCTTATTGTAAAGTGTTACCATTTCATTTATCAGAAAGGATTAACTGTTTATTGGAGTTTTACATAATCAGTTATTTTTATGATTCTGACATTGACGACAACTAGTTTTCTGACTTTTGTTGTGTGGTGCAGACTTTTTGCATTTCCAAAAGCTATATATCCATGGATAATCTCACCAACATATTCCCTAGGTGGAGATTCATGTCTTTCAGGCCTGTTTCCTGGAGTTCGGCTGCTAGCTCTCTCTTCGTCTGTGCTGTTGGTTTCCACCATCTCAGTTTCCTCAGTGGAGATCACATGTTGCTGTTTGCGGGGTTTCTTTCTTGGAGAGGCTCCGGGCAGGAGGTCTCCGGGTTGAGAAGATATGGCCAGGGTGGAGGCCTGGGAGGAGAGGGATGCAGCTGGACCCGCTGAAGAAGGAGCTAACGGCACTGGAAAAATGAACTCATAAACATAAGGAGTACCCAAACTCTAGCCTTATCTTATCGTTTAACATGTTCATAGATATTGTAAAGCAGCTGATGTGATAACACATTGCTTGAACTGGATATAGAATCGACCTCATTCTGATAAATGACTGACAACCTGAATAGCTATTTAAACTGCTGAGCTGAATAGCCTTGCTGTTGCTACCCACCTTGTTGTTGGCAGTACCAACCCTTAAAAAGCAGCAGGCATGGTTAAATAAAGCATGTCTTAAGGTCAATTGTTTATAGCTGTTATGACAGTATATGTGGACTCTTGTTTTGACAAGCACACCCACCTGCTTGTGAAGTGTCCATTGGCTCAGTTTCTTGCTTCACTTTAACCTCTGGAAGGGTGGAGCTCAGGGAAGCAGTGCTGGTGGCCGCTGGCTGAGTGGGAGAAGCCACTGCATTGGCCATGGAAGCAGGAACAGGGGGAGTGACAGCCATGGCTCCCGGCAGGGCTGAAAGAACGGCAGTGGGCTGAGAGGGAGGTGTTGGAGCTGGGGGAGCCAGAAGGGTTGGAATGGCCTGTGAATGATGCTGGGCAGGAGTGGACAGCGTCTGCTGCTCACCTCCGTGACTCGGAAGAGCCTCCACGGCTGCCATGACTGGGGGCGCCATAGCTACGTGAACATCAGATTTGGGCTTCACTCTAATTACAGAAAGAGCGGAAATACATTACACACTCAGATCTGAATGTGCAAAACCAGATTTAGGCAATCAGATCACATGCATGCAAACAGGGTTCCCACATTTGATTTTTCCAGCAGGAATTTCAAAAATCATTTAATCACATCCAATTTCTTAGAACTTCCAGCATAGGAAATACTGCTGAACTGAACATAACTTGGATGAATTTCCATGGCTGTTCCATATCCTTGGACGCAATGAAATGTAAAAAGCTAAACATCTTTTCCTCTGTATTGTGACATACATCCAAGCTTAACAGATTACTTAACAGGCCACTTCCTACATTTTGAGGTATGGGTTGTTGCACTCAAAAATAGAGGCAGATGAATGTTTGCAGGGATGGGGTTTAAGCAGACTAAACAATTGGGAACGTCCTGTATACAGGGCCCTATAAAACAATTTTATTTCCCTCAGATTCCATTTTATTTTTCTCCAAATTCAATTTTTCCCGTTTTAATTTTTCTACACTCCGTTTAAACAGTTAAATTAAAAACATTAACCAAAAAGCATGTCTAATTAATTGATATCATGAAACTTACACAATTTATGAAAAGTTTAATGAAATCGACATTTTTAAAGGCCTATAATTTTTTCTCCAAATTCATTTTTTTCCGTTTTGTTTTTTCTGAATTACATTTTTTTCCGTTTTAATTTTTCTACACTCCGTTTTAAGTTAAATTAAAAAACATTAATCAGAAAACATGTCTAATTAATTGAAATCATGAAACTTATGCAATTTAACAGCAATTTATTAAAAGTTTAACAAAAATTACATTTTGAAGGCCCTATTAAATAAGTTTTATTTTTATTTTTTTTCAAAAAATTTAGTTTTATTTTTTTCTAAATTCCTTTTTTTTTCTCCTTTTAAATTTTTCTGGATTTTAATTAATTCCATTTTAATGGTTAAAGTAAAAAACATTAAATCAAAAAGAATGTCTAGTTAATTGAAATGATGAAACTAACACAATTTAACAGCAGCTTATTAAAAGTTTAACAAAAATTACATTTTGAAGGCCCTATTAAATAAGTTTTATTTTTTCTTAAATTCAGGTTTACTTTTTTTACCAAATTATTTTTTTTCCATTTTAATTTTTCTGGATTTTATTTTATTCCGTTTTAATTTTTCTAAACTCTGTTTTAATGGTTAAAGTAAAAAACATTAATCAAAAAGCATGTCTAATTAATTGAAATAATGAAACTTACACAGTTTAACAGCAGTTTATTAAAAGTTCATTTTAAGGCCATTTTTTTTCTGTTTTAATTTTTCCACACTCTGTTTTGATGGTTAAATTAAAAAAAAACATTCATCAAAAAGCATTTGTAATTAATTGAAATTCTGAAACTTACACAATTTAACAGCAATTTATTAAAAGTTTAACAAAAACTACATTTTTAAGGGCCTATGAAATCTTTTTTTTCCTCCAAATTCCATTTTATGTTTTTCCAAATTATTTTTTTCCATTAAAATTTTTCTGGATTCCATTTTTTTTTCTGTTTTCATTTTTCTACACTCCGTTTTATTTAATGGTTACATTTAAAAAAAAAAAAAAAAAAAAAAAAAAACATTAAAAAAAAAACATTAAATCACAAAGCATGTCTAATAAATCGAAATAATCAAACTTACACATTTTAACAGGCAACTTAATAAAATAAAAATAAAAAAATAGGATTAAGGCCCTGTGACATACGTTTTATTTTAATAATCAAAAGCATCTCTAATTAACTATTTTTTTCTGGTAAATATTCTTTCAAAATAATGTTTTAACAATCATTTTATTAGTAGTAGTAGTAGTGCATTAAGGAATATATTTCTGTCATAGTTTCAAGTTAAACCAAACTTTTATTTTGACATGTTGCTGTTTGACAAAAGACCTGTTTGTATATAATGACTGTTTTTTTTTTTGTTTGTTTTTCAAAAGAATGGTTCAAAAAGAGCACTTCTAGAGATTGTTTATGTGTTCATGTACTGATATACTGAAACAGCAGAGGCCAAAAAATAAAGTGTCTAGTAAATGAAATTCATATTTTCATATTTTATTTTAATATTCAGGCACTAGTCCATATCGTGTTTTGATTTAAGAGTACTGACCTACTTTTGATTTATTCATTCAAAATTTGGCCATTCTGTGTTTTACAATAAATTCAATTTTTATGACTGGATTCAGCGTTTCCGTCTGCATTTTCAGCATCGCGGAAATCATAGGGCCCTATGTATACTTCATGGGAGAGTGTGTAATTTTACTGAAATTAAAAATTAAAAAGACAAAACATGTTAAAAATACACATGGATTAATCATTAACAAGATTTATAACATGCATTTGGAAAATAAATAGGGTGAATTTTCATTCCATGCCATTTTTAAGAATAAATCATTCACTTCTTTAACATTCTCAGGCCTTGAAATCACACTTTAACCCAGTTATTTCCACATTATCCAGGACTGTGGGAACCCTGTGTTAGGAACATTGTCTTTTGTCCTATTTTGATTAGAATAACGAAGGATTTTCAGGCAGGGCTTACCCCGCTGGGCGAGGGGATCCCGAGAGCCTTATCCCACTATCCACTCGGCCAGCGTTATGCTCACTTGGCTGCGCTGGGATCAGACTTTTACGCACTGCCCTAGAAATACACCCCAAAAGTGGTCTTACACTACTTTATCAACATCTCTGTTTTTAAAGAGGCAAGCACACTATACTGGTTTACTAAGCGACTGAATTATTAAATTGTTCATATATGATGGATAGTTTGGCTCCTCAGCCTAGTTACCATACTATAAATACATATGCTATGAAACAGTAATGCAGGCTGTGGAGTGAAACCTGACTCACCCCTCGTTCACAGGCTTTTTGCGAAGGATGCTAGGACGGGGGGACGAGACAAGTGTGGGTGCACCTGTAACTGCCCCCTGGGGGTGCGTCTGCACCATCGTAGTGACAGGCTGCGTGCCACTAAAAGTGCTCCCGATTGGATTAGTGACAAAAGCAGGACTTTCAGCCAAAACGACACCTTTATAACAAAACAGATTTCATAAGGCACAAGAAGTATTTTCCAATCAAAGTTATTGAATATCTCTGAAAGGAACGTGCTAAACTTACCTGCTGGTTTTGCTTCTGATTGTGACTGTTGTGTAGCGACCGGAGCCTGCTGTACACTCTGTGTGCTGATTGGTGCAGTGGCATGCAGCCCCTGAACTCCTATTGGTGCAGGTTGAATACCCTGAGCGGTCATAGAGGCTGGCTGGATGTTTTGAGTGCTGATCTGGGCAGATTGCAGGCCGATGCGATCCACTGCCATCAGCATGGGGTTCAAGTGCACAGTGGTGGCCACACCAACACCAGCCTGAGCAGGAAGAGCTGAGCTCTGAGCTGGAGCCGTGACTGAGGATAAAGCACAGAGTCTGGGTTGGATGTCTAAGAAACATTTAGACATTAGCAGAGAGGTTCGGGTGTCTTGTGTTTACCTGGGTAAGGGCGGATGGTGGAGACCGAGCTGGTAATGGGGGTGTAGGTGTGGGTCAGAGGATATGGGGATGAGGGGTATGTGGGTAAGAAGTACTGAAACTGCACTGGCACTGACGGCCTGCAGAAGAACACAAATGGTTAACATGACAAGCTTCAATTCACTGATTGCTTTAGTTGGATTGAAGGAAACGTCCACTTCCAGAACAACAATTTACAGATAATGTACTCACCCCCTTGTCATCCAAGATGTGCATGTCTTTCTTTCTTCATTCGTAAAGAAATTCTGTTTTATGTGAGGAAAACATTTTAGAATTTTTGTCCATATAATGGACTGATATGGTGCCCCCAAGTTTGAACTTTCAAAACGCAGTTTAAATGCAGCTTCAAACAATCAAAAATGCAGTTGTAAACAATCCCAGCCGAGGAAGAAGGGTCTTATCTAGCGAAACGATCGGTTATTTTCATAAAAATAATACAATTTATATACTTTTTAATGTCAAACGCTCGTCTTGTCTCGAGCGTTTGATATTAAAAAGTATTCAAATTGTATTTTTTTTAATGAAAATAGCCGATCGTTTCGCTAGATAAGACCCTTCTTCCTCGGCTGGGATTGTTTACAACTGCATTTTTTATTGTTTGCACCATATCAGTCCATTATATGGAAAAAAAATCCTGAAATGTTTCCTCAAAAAACATAATTTCTTTACAACTGAAGAAAGAAAGAAAGACACAAACATCTTGGATGACAAAGGGGTGAGTATATTATCTGTAAATAGTTGTTCTGGAAGTGGACTTCTCCTTTACCTGGGGTGTCCAATCCTGCTCATGGAGGTCCAACGTCCTGCAGAACTTTCCTGAAGACCTTTATTGGAGTTATACTCTGCAGAACAGTGGTCCTCCAGAAGCAGGATTGGACACCATGGACTTTAATCACGATTGACTGCTAGAGCTTTACTATCACAAGAGAGTTTTTGAGAGTAGTTTTACCTGTTATCGCTGCGAGCCTCCATGGTGACAGGGTTTGGAGAAGAGCGATGACCTGAGATGGGAATCAGGTTGGTTCTTTCCCCTGGATACTCTGGCTGGATGCGTGGGGAAGTGTGGGCAATTGGTTGAGGAACCACTTTAGCTGGAGCGGCCAGAAATATTAAACAAGAAAGAAAAACAGAGTCAGTTCTAATCTACCCAAGATTCTAATCTTAGAATGAACGAATGAATCCATCTATCAACCCATCAACACATTTAAACAAACTATCAACTCATCAGCTACGAATTTTAAAGGATTAGTTCACTCCTGAATTAAAATTTCCTGATAATTTACTCACCCCAATGTCATCCAAGATGTTCGTGCCTTCCTTTCTTCAGTCAAAAAAAGTAGGTTAAAAGAAAAAAAAAAAAAAAAAAAAATCCAGGATTTTTTTTCCATATTCCCAACTTCAAAAACATCCGACATTGTTGTTTTACCTTTTTTGTAGAGCATTTGACTTTCTTTGCACCTTTGCTTTGTAAACACTGGGTGCAAAAAAAGCATATACATTTTTTTAGAAAATGACCAATCGTTTCACTTGATAAGACTCTTATTACTCAGCTGGAATCATGTAGAGCCCTTTGAAGCTGCACTGAAACTGCAATTTGGACCTTCAACCCGCTGATCCCCATTGAAATTCACTGTATGGAGAAAAATCCTGTAATGTTTTCCTCAAAAACCTTAATTTTTTCGACTGAAGAAAGACAGAGATGAACATCTTGAATGACATAGGGGTAAGTAAATTATCGGGAACTTTTATTCTGGAATAAACTAATCCTTTAAATCGGTATCCCATTTGCCTCACTACAATAACTGACATGGGCTGCCCACTAAAGCCCAAAGTATACTTCGTTTTTGTATGCGTACGCTAGCGTATGTGTTCAGCCGAACACGTAACCTTTCAAAGCATACTCCATTTGATGTTGTGTGCAAACGCAGATGATCCACTCATGCGCTCTAGAAAGCTTCATCCACTACCAGTGTCTGCTCTATATTCTCCTATAAGTTATGACTGATGATAACTATTTATTAAACCATTTTAAACCAAAGCTGAGCTTTCTCAGACCCTCTCACTCACAAGCACTTGTCAATGTGAGCGCCTGTTGTTGTTGCATGCTATAAGCACAGGTCATGCTTACCGACAGGGATGGCAGAGGTGGTCACAGCTGTAGCATGGGAGGAGTGCGAGGCCATCGTCATTGTGACAATAGTGCTACTCGTCATTTGGGTATGTGGTGAAGAGCCTGTTTTGGGGTACACATGGTTTACACAAAGTTATGAAACGCAATGAAACATTTTGTCTCTGTGAATAAACCTTGGGAAGAAAGTAACCTGTAGTGGTGGCTGAAGTAGCAGTGTTGGTAGCTAAGATTGGAGCAACGGTGGCAGCGGCAACAGGGGTCACAGTGTTGAAGATCGGTTTCTGCAGACAAAACAAACCCCAGAAGTTCATAAATGAATAAAAGAAAGTTTGCGGCATTATATTACAGAAACAACACTCTATAACCTTCTAATGCAAAAGCTTTGAATATTCTGCTAAAATACAATCTGGATATCCAGAACTAACTGATTCTATAAATATGTTAAGACAGGAGATCTCAAACTAGGGTCCAGGGACCTCCAAGTGGCCACAAGAGGGTTCATGCAATATTTTAATTTATTTATTTTTTTCCAAAATGCGTTAAGAATGAGAAAGTTAACATGTTAAGACATTAATTAAAAAGGTTTAACAATCACTTTTAACAAATGTACTGTTTTTATTTTAAAGAGTTATATCAAACATTACTCTACTTACTATAATAATATTTAATTTTTGAACAAAAAAATGCTGTCTTCAGAATATCATGCCTTATATCTTTTCTAATACAGTATAAAAATATGTATATACTTGACCCAATAAGTAGCTACATTTATATAGGGCCAACTTAAGAAAATTTAAGGGGGAAAAAAACGAAGGGAAAGCGATGTTATCCAAATATAGTTCAAGTTTTATTTTCACTTTCAAATTAGAAGCAATTCAGCGTCTAGCAATTGTTTGTTTTTAGTTAGTTTCAGTTTTCCTTCTTTTCCTCACTTTCCTTTGGTAAAAGCGCTGTGCACATTTTACTTTCACTTTCAAATTAGCGGCAATTCGGCGTCAAGCAGTTTTCATTTGTTTTTAGTTCGTTTGAGTTTTTCCTCTTTTCTTCACTTTCCTTTAGTTTTAAGTAGCTTGTAAAAGCGTTGTGCGCATTTTACTTTCACTTTTAAATTAGCGGCATTAACGTTACGTAACAAACTTTTATTAACAAAACAAATAAAAATACACCATGTTATATGCCTAATATAAAATAACTTACACAGTTTAAATAGGTATATAAAACTTTTGTAAAAAGTATTTTGTAAAAAATATTATTTTTACAGATTAATTAAAAACCACTGCATTGATTTTTATCATTATAGGGTAGATTTGTACATACTCTGCCAACACACATTAATGTTCAAATAACATGTGAAAGTGAACTTAGCATCCGATGACCCATTTAAAATGTAACAATCCCTCACAAAAATAAATGCCATGATCATATGAATTTAAGACTTGCTGCTCTGATTTAAGACCTTTTCAAGGCCTTAATTCACAGAAAAGCGATTTAAGACTTAAGACTTTTTTAAGACCCGCAGAAACCCTGTTTATAAATTTAAAAAAGGGACCATAATATTTGGAGTCCTTGGCACCAAAAAGTTTGAAAACCCTTGCTTTATATAAATAACTTTAGATCAGTAGGTTTATAGTTGGACTGACCTGTGTGACAGTGTGAGGTGGCTGGGCCTTCTGGGCTCCAATAGCTGGGTGGGAGGGAAGGGTGATGCGTGTGGCAGTGTCCCGCGGTGTGGGGGGACGCTGGATGTTGATGGTGGTTGGTTGAATGGTTACTGGTCGCCTAAAAATGCAAATTCAAGCTCATAAAATTAACACCAAACAATACAACGGTATTATGAGTTAAGAGCAAAGAGATGGATACAGTAATTTACCCATGAACCATCTCTGTAGCATGTGTGACAGGGGTGTTAATGACTGGGGACTGGGTTCTAGCAGCTGGGATGGGAGCCACCATAGTGGGCAGAACAGCCGTTGAGGTGGTTACCAAAGGTCGAGACTGTGAATACAGACACATGCTGCAGATCAATACAATACATACAATACATGTTGCAAATCTATAAAGCAGAGTTTTTGAATATTCCTTTTACAACTTCAAACAGGCAGCAACAGTTAACCTACTAAACAATAGGACCTCCTCGTACATGTTTTGGCACTATATATATAAAATTTATTTAGATTTGGAACGTCAAGTTCATCAGCTGTAGCTTTTAAAGTAACAGCAGCCAAAATATCCCAATAACCGGCTGCTGTGATGTCTGTTAATCAAAGAGCAAAATTAAAATGAGGAAATCAATAAATTTTGTAATTTTAAGCTTTATCTTTATGTAATTTAGAATTTAGTGTTTGATAACTTTATTAAATTAGGCTGTATTTTCTTGCTGAAAGGCACAGGTAGCTAGGCCTATATGACATTTATTATAATAGGTTTATTTGAAGATTGTTTTAAGTTCACTTAAATTAGAAGTTATTTTTTAAAGTCTAAAAA
>JAHKKF010496450.1:0-22347 GCA_019740295.1 Labeo calbasu | reverse complement strand
AAAAGGTAAAACAGCGATATAGGACGATTTTGAAGTTGAGGGAGAACATGAGATTGGAGTTTTTCGACATACCCTAACTGTCATGAACCGGAAAAAAAAAACAGTTCAGCCAGAGAAAGACAAGAAGAGCATTTGACATTAAAAAGTATATAAATTGTATCATTTTTGAAAATGATTTTATGAAAATAACCGATCATTTTGCTAGATAAGACCCTTCTTTATCTGCTGGGATAGTTTACAACCGCATTTGAGATCGTTTGAAGCCACATTTATACATTTTGGAAGTTCAAACTCAGGGCACCATAGAAGTCCACTATATGGAAAAAAAAACCTGAAATGTTTTCCTCAAAAAACAACTGAAGAAAGAAAGACATGAACATCTTGGATGACAGTGGAAGTGGACTTCTCCTTTAACATTTCAAGTTGTCTAAACTTTTTGGAGTTGACTGAACTTAAAATTTTAAGGCAGTCGGCTAACAAATTATTTTAAGTTGACTCAACAAATAGTTTTTTACACTGTAAATAGATTTCCTGATATGTGCTACACATATTCTGATAGCAACTCTAACGGATGCGTCGTTTCTGGAGTGTTTTCCACCGTCTCATTTATTTTAATCAGAATTATCTTTGCATCATTTGCTTTAAAAGCCAAAGGCAGGGCATATAACATTGCTTGATTAATATGACTCAATATTGCAGATGTCTTTTTCCATCCATTACAAACTGATATGTTAATTATTAGGTCCCTTTTTTATCTGTATGAATTTCAATTTAAAGTGAACACTATTAAGAGTTTCCATTAAACATTAAATAATAATTTCTTTAAGCATGTTTTGTAATAATAAACATTAACTATGTGTGATCCATAACTCCCCAGAAATAGGCTTAAACACACACGAACACAAGTGCAAACTGCTCTTATGAATTCCCAGTAGTGACAGCAAGTCAAAAAAGGCAATGAAACCTCTTTCTCTTTTCTTTCAAGTAGTTATCAGTCTTTCTTAACAGCAGGGTGACACAATTTTTAAAGAGAGTGTTTCCGTTCACTTCACTTCACAGGACATTTCTTCCACATTTCTAGTCATATGAATGACCTTGTTCTTTTAAAACACCATAATGCTTATAGAAAGTCAAGATGATGTGAGTGTTACTACATTTTCTTGAATTTTTATAAATAAATTCTTAAATATCTGTAAAGTTATAGGCTCTCTCATGGCAGGTTCCCCCGTGACAGCTTAGCCCATGCAATATGATGACGTACTCTACTATCTCCCATGTGTTTCTAGAAATAACAGTGACAATGTTAAATTGCTAAGTCCTTTTCAAAAATTGACTTTCAGACATAAATATTCACTGTGTCAAAAGTGTGTCTGCCTATACAGTATGATTTTAATTATGTGTAGTATGATCTCAAATATTAATAGCAGGTCTATCGCATGGTTCCAGACTGAGCAACATGTCCCAACATTTCTTCTCCACACTTCCAGCGTGTTTGTCTTTCCAATATCTCTTTACTTTTCAGCACTGATTCGCATTGCAGTTGAAAAGCTGTATACTTTTGAAATTACCTTTTGCTCTTGTGTAAGCATCTCTCTCTCTCTTTCTCTGTCAGGTCTCTGCAGGGAAAACACTCCAGGATTATATGTCAGGCCAGGGCATTAGGGCACTTATATTTCTTTTTAGTTTATCTTTATACTTCGGGTAGGCGGTGTGATGCTAAAGTGAAAAAAGAAGCTTTCAGACTAACTTACTGTTAAAAACATCATCTTTTTTTCTTAAATATTTATTTCCTTAAATGTATGTAAAGCTTCTTACATTCTAATTATTATGCTCTAATTATACTACGGGGCCGTTGAATGCTTGAATCTGATTGGCTGACGAACATTCTAAGGTGTGCAATTATTTTCAGGTAAATGCATGGCGGATGTAGTTCCAGGCAGCTCTTATCACATTACATGTCCATTTCACTTCGCCACAAAAGGACCTTACAGCCTGAAACAAAATAAATAAAAGCCACAACAAATGAATACAGTAAACAAAAAGGATAAAAACAACTGATTATTTCCATGTTTTTGCCACAAAATGATGGTTATTATGTTTAGAAAGCACATACTCTATTTTTCCCACTCTCTCTCCCTTGCAGACCCACACACATACAGTTTCCCCACACGTTAAGATACGCGTTAATGTTGTTAGCGCTGCTCTGATGATTAACAACTTAGAAACTACATGACATTTCTTACAAGCAAGGTAACAACGGCACTGTTCCTAAAGAAAATGAACTTAAAGTTTCACTATTAGTAGAGACGCTGCTGCTGATCACTTTTGAGAGACGCACAGACTCAGAGAGGTTATTCATGAGCTTAATCTCTCTCTCTCTCTCTCTCTCTTTCCGTCTGTCTGCCTGCCTGCCTGTCTGTCTGTCCAAACTTCATTATTATCTGCATTAGTCTGCTGTCAACGGCTTAAAGGAGAACTCCACTTCCAGAACAACAATTTACAAATAATTTACTCACTCCCTTGTCATCCAAGATGTTCATGTCTTTCTTTCTTCAGTCATAAAGAAATTATGTTTTTTGAGGAAAACATTTCAGCATTTTTCTTCATATAATGGGCCGCTATGGTGCCCTCCGATTTTGAACTTCCAAAATGCAGTTTAAATGCGTCTTCAAACTATCCCAAATGCGGTTGTAAACGATCCCAGCCAAGGAAGAAGGGTCTTATCTAGCGAAATGATTGGTTATTTTCACTTGGACTGTTTTTGTTCCGGTTCGTGACAGTTAGGGTATGTTGAAAAAACTTCGATTTCACCTTCGAAATCGTCCTATAGTGCTGTTTTACCTTTTTTGGTGGTTGATGTTCTTTGCATGTTCACGTTGCAAAGACTGGTTCGGAACTTCTGCAGCGTTGAAGATGATTTTGAAATGATTTTTGAAATTGAGGGAGAAAATACGATTGGAGTTTTTCGACATACCCTAACTGTCTTTGAGTCAGAATACACAGTTCATGGAGAGAAAGGCAAGATGAGCGTTTGAGATTAAAAAGTATTTAAATTGTATTTTTTTTAATGAAAATTACAGATCGTTTCGCTAGATAAGACCCTTCTTCCTCAGCTGGGATCATTTACAACCGCATTTGGGATCGTTTGAAGCCGCATTTTAACTGGATTTTGGAAGTTCAAAATCGGGGGACCATATCAGTCCATTATACGGAGAAAAATGCAGAAATGTTTTCCTCAAAAAACATAATTTCCTTACGACTGAGGAAAGAAAGACATGAACATCTTGGATGACAAGAGGGTGAGTACATTATATGTGAATCTTTGTTTTGGAAGTGGACTTCTCCTTTAAGCGTCATTAGTAGGTCTAAAATGACGTTTTGGAATTAGCAACAGAGTGGTTGGATGAGCTGTGTAACAAATTTGTGTTCCGAAGAAGAACGAAGGTCTTACGGGTTTGGAACAACATGAGGTTGAGTAATTAATGACAGAATTTTCATTTTTGGGTAAACTAACCCTTCAAAGCACAAAAAAAATACAAATGAACATCAGAAAATATTTTAATGTAAACCACGGAAAGTCGTCACTACACACAATTTTTCAGGTTTAAATCCACCGAAGGTATTCTACTTTCCTGTCTGAGATTTGTTGGACAGAATGGCAGATTCTGCATTATGATTTGTCAGATCGCCTGTCAGTTAAGCTGTTTGCGAAGGGTCAGTTGTTTTTAACATTAAATATTTATTGAGCACCAAATCAGCTTCTTAGAATGATTTCTGAAGGATCATGATGAACAACGAAGACTGGAAATTCAGCTGAAAATTCAGCTTTGCAATCACAGGAAAAAAAATCTATTTTAAAATATATTACAATAGAAAACATTTATTTTTAACTTCAAAAATATTTCACAATATTACTACAAAATTATTTAACTTTTTTTAACATAATAAATGCAGCCTTGGTGAGCTTTAGAGACTTATTTCAAAAACATAAAAAAAAAAAATTCTGTATCAATTTAATAACTCTTGAACATTGCAATATCTGTTTTGTATGTATTTGTTTTGATTGAATTTTCTCTGAAGTACTTCTGTAACTATAGCTTATTATGGACAAACTGTATGAACATTTGCTTCTGGCTGGTCTTCAGCTGGTCTGCTCTCTGACCTTGCATAAAAACACTGTTCATCTCTCACTGAGTGCCCTTCATCATCTATCCATCACTCAAGCCCACGATGATGCTCATAATTGTTATGATTTATCTGTTGCCATGGTACCACATGTCCAAGAGAGCAGGCATGGCCTCCATCTAGAGATGGCTGAGTCACTCCCGCACCCATTATACACACACACACACACACACACAAGCACGTTCTGACTGTTTATGCAGCGCGGCTTACGCAGATGTCACACAAGAGATTAATTCCGACCTTTTTATCTTGCTAGATGGAACTACATTGTCTGTTTTGTCCTCGGGGAGTGACAATGTACTGAAACCTTAACAAACAACTGTGAAGTTGCTCCGAGATATTTAAATCAGTTACTTTCTTACCACTCTTGATCTCTAACCGTCAGGCACAAATATCTTCCCTTTGCCAGAGGTTGGATTTATCTGCTTGTGGTTTTTAAAGTAATCTTGGGTGAGTGTTCATGGAAATGACCGTTGCATTGCTGACAGGGGAAATGAAATGATCGGTTTGCAACGTGATCCTTCTCGTCTTTTGGCAGAACGGGGTGATATTTATCATTAGGGGTAATATCAGGACACAGCACTTAAAGTGAAATGAATTGGTGAGTGTCAAATTCTTGGCAGATGCTCATGCGCAGACGTTCGGTTTGGCAGCAGTGGAATCTAAATCGCTTATGACAGCAGAAGTGGTGCTGGTAGGTTCAAACCTCGGCACCCAGAGAGCATGTGTCTGTCTGTCTGTCTGAATTGGTGTGTGGTATTACTGAACTCTTCAAACATCAACTGTAATTGTGATACCATTTCCCAGATCTCTTTAAGCACACGTGTATAAAGTGTCTCAGAACACTTATGAATTTTTCTAAAGTGGTCCCTCTTGTTATCAGGATTATTGATGAGTTTTTGGGAGGACGATGTTCATATAATCCACCCAGTCACACTGATAATGTACGCTTACATCACTCCTTCAGTGTTTCCATTACACATCCTCTACTACTCCCGCTGTTCTCACCAGAGGTTTGAACTTCAGTTCCTGCAGGACAAACAACACGCCAAATCTGCCTAACTCATTCTGCAGCCCTACTATATTAAATTAACTCATCAAGTTCAAAGCTGATATTTGAGCGCTATCAAATATTTCTCTCATTCCCTGTAATCCCCTTTTTCCTCTCCATTTCCAATAATTTTGACATGGTCAGAAGAGGTGAAGAGGTACTATGACTCTATGTGTTATATGCACAGTAAAAATGATTTTTCTGATTTTTTTATTATTATTATTTTATTATTAACTACTATTATTATTATTATCTCACATCTCATTCAAAAAGATACTCCTGAACATTAGCATGACACAATCGGTCACGAGACACACAAGAGCCAATGGCATTTGACAACTAAGGTGTGTCTATTCCTCTCACAAATCCATCGTTTTGCCTCGAAAGACTTGGAATAATAATACTTTTTGAATAAATTATGACTGTAGCTGTATCTGCCGGTTATATCTTGTGTTTTATTGACAAATGGTAGGTTTAGGGGCAGGGGTTGGGATACGTGCATGAAATGTAAATAAAACCTGTGACTGTTTACAATGAAAAATCACACCCTAGCATATATGCAATAATGGCAATATTATTACCCAATGTATAATTTAATCATGACTATAAAATTCCCAGTGCCTTTTGCGTCAGCATTATGACGCCAAGGGTTTCTTATTTAAAGCAATGAAGGACACTACACATCGAAAAATGACGCTAAAGGAGTACCCTTTGCGCCAGAAAGTGACGCCAAAGGGTTCTGACCAAGCGTCAATATGTGACAAGTTGGGAGTGAGAACGTGTTGGAGAAGCTGAAGTGTAGTCGTCAAAATCATTGATTCATATTGGCAGAAGTTAGAGACTGTAAGTTTTAAATGTTTATATCTTCTAAATGTGAATTTTGTAAGCATTATAGATAATCTTATAGATAACCTCAAGGCTAACATATTCATATTCATTAAAAAAAAAAAAAAAATCAATTTGGACTTAATAGGAACTTTAAAAGTTTACCCATGTGACCAAAATGCTGATTTTCATCAGGTTTTTTTTTAACAAACAAACAAACAAACATATGCCCCTCAATAAGGAAAAATTTGGTTTCCTAATGCAAGATTTATACAAAATACAGTAGAATTGGTCAAAAGGCAACGATGGCCAATCAGGATGATGGAGGAGGGATTTAGCCAATGTAGCCGCACCTCTCTATACCTGCTTACACTGCACTCCCTCTCAGTAAATGGAGAAATTTACACACACACACACACACACACACACACACACATAGTTAAGCTTTTTTTTTGCCAGAGTAATTTATACCCTCTTGAGCAATTTTTTTAAAAGTGTGGCCAGGTAACATTAGTCAACACTGACTTATATAAATGTGTTATGTTATTCCTTTGAAAAAACGCAAATGCATATTTGGAACAAGGCCGGGTAGTCTTAAGCAAATGAAAATGGAATATATTCTGGCACTTTGGGATGGGAAATGTATCACACCCTCAGTAAACAAAATTATTGGAATCATATTAATCTGATACAAAATTATTCCATTTGTAACTTTAAAAGCGTACAAATTATACTGTCAGATTTTAATGGTTACAGAAATCCTGCTTGATTTACTGCATTATTTGCTGTTTGTTTACGTACGTGAATTCCCGTAAAACTGCTTCAGCACTCAGAGTGTGCATTCTTCCCTCCTAAATGTTGTCATCCATCATTCAGGGACATTTACTGGTCCACAACCAAAAGCTCCACCTCCAGGTCTCTTATTTTCAATCATTTGGGCACTTTAAATTGCTTGTGTTAGATGCCAATCACTGTCCTTTAACAGCATGTCCCTCTAAGTGTCTTTGCTTTGTCTTTGTTGGAGCAAAAGTGACAGAGATCGTTTAAATCAAACACTATACTTGATGGTAGGAACTTCAATCCCCTCTGCGTTCACCTTCTGTCAGACATTTTTCTCATATCCCATCATGCACCAGGAAAGTGACATGTTGTAGTGTTGTTCACCTGTGAGTAACAGCAGCTCAACAAAGTTCTTTTGCAAGTTATTTCCAGAAACGCAAGGCCTTTCGATTAGCACGCTGGTCGTTCTCGACAAGCTTTTGAGAGCTGCTCTTTGAGTTTCTCTTTTTCTTGCTCACTCTCATCTAGGTCCTCCATGCGCTCAGCACTCAAAGAAATATGAATATTTGATGCCGTTACATTTGCAGCAGTGTGAGCAGAGTCTAGGCTTGTTAAATTTTTGCTATGAGAATGTCTCTCTGTGTGGATAAGTCAGAGATGAGTTGAATACTCAGTCAAAGGTCTCTACGTTTTCCACTCGCTCTCTTCCTCGCTGCTCTTTGATGGAATCCCCGCTCGAGCATAAAGCGCTGGACGATGACTGCCGCTCACCGCTCGACCGGCCACCCATTTCACCATCCTCTGAATACCAGAAGCGAACGGATTTACAGTGAATGGGCAGGAAAATGAAAAGCCGAAAGATGGAGAATGCAAGATTTAACTTTTCATGTCTGTTTCAAAAGCACCGCCTCATATGAAAGCACATCTATATTGGTTTGACAGAACTTCTCCTCTCCTCGCAATTTACACAAGTCGTGTCAAGATTTGAATCTAGGCCTTGTGAAGAGCTCATATTAATCAAAAATTAAGAAATGAGCCCTGATAAAGGAAACAAGATTAGGTCCATGCTAGGATGTTTAATTATGTTAGTCGCCGTCTGTGGGGACTTAAAAGGTAAAAGATTTATAAAGGTGAAACTTTTTAAAAACTTTGGTATAATATACAGCATTTACAAATATATAATGCGTTAAAATGTGGGTCTGTCAATTGATTTCAATTTTTAATTGAATTAATTTCATTGTTTGCCAATGAATTCATCAAATTAATCACAATAATCACATATATCAGTATTTGTTAAGAAAAAAATGCTTCTTCTTTTTTAACAAATTAGTTTTAATTTCTATTGAAAGATATTGATTAAAAATCCCTATCCCTAACAGTGAACCCAGCTTATAGTTTTGGCAAGAGTAAATTTTTAAGCTGTTTGGAGATTTCTTAGACTCCTGTAATCAAGTATTAATTTCCTAACTCTTATTTTATCTTGGTCCTGTCACTCAAGGAGTCCTCATATGCAGAACCAGAACAGAGCAGCCTGTGTTTGTTTTAATAATTCAATAATGCAGTAATTCAGCCTGAGTGTGTGCTGATCTCCCTTCTGTTTCAAAAATATTCCTGCCTAAGGTTCACAATACCACAGGGCAGACAAATGCTTCTAGCCCAGCTGCAACAGGAAACTAACATTGGGTGCCTGTCCACAGCAATCAGTAACACACACACACACATAGATCACAAAGACATTTAACCATGCACGCTGCCTTAGGGTTATGATTCATATTGATATGAAACCTTGATAGAATTTAATGATTATCATAATGTGTAATGTTATAAGTGTGGCTTGGTGTTTATTTAAGCCTGTCGTTCTATATACACGTCAACACATTGCATTTATAATGTTTGTCTGTTGTAATTTTGGAAGAAAATCTGTTTGCATAAACCGCAAGCTGAAGAATAGCCCAAGTAAAGTGCACTTTACTAACAAAATATCATCCATTAGTACAGCATTTAGTTCCTGTCTGCCTTAAAGGAACAGTTTACAAAAAAAAAAAGATAATTTGCTGAAAATGTACTCACCTCAAGCTCTCTAAGATGTAAATGACATTTACGTAATTTACAAACATTATCTCACTTTCTCACCAATGCATCCTCTGCAGTGAATGGGTGTTGTCAGAATTAGAGTTCAACGTCACAATAATCCACAAGTTATTCACATGACTCGGGTCCATTAATTACAGTTGAGGTCAAAAGTTTGCATCCCCCTTTCAGAATCATTAAAAATGTAAATTATTTTAACAAAATAAGAGGGATCATACACAATGTGAATTATTGTTTATCTAGTACTGACCTTAATAAGATACGTCACATAAAATATGTTTACATATATTCCACAAGAGAAAATAATAGTTGAATTTATAAAAATGACCCGGTTCAAAAGTTTACATCCCCTTGATTCTTAATACTATGTTCTTAACTGAATGTTTTTTTTTTTTTTGCGTATGAGTCCCTTAGTTGTCATCGGTGTGATGGATCTCTAAATCATACAGTCATTGTTGAAAAGGGTACAAATACACAAAAATGCTGGAAAACCAAACAATTTGTGGGACCTGAAGGATTTTTCTGAAGAACAGTAGGCAGTTTAACTGTTCAGGACAAACAAGGTACTTATGAACAACTATCACGAAACAAAAAAACAAAAAAAAAATAACACAGCTGTGGATCATTCATGTAAGAACACAGTATTAAGAAAAAGGGGGTGTAAACTTTTGAACCGGGTCATTTTGATAAATTCAAGTATTATGTTCTCTTATGAACTACATGTAAACATCTTTTATGTGAAATAGCTTATTCATGACAGTGCTAAATAAACAATAACATGCATTTTGTATGATCCCTCTTATTTTGGTAAAATAATTAACATTTTTGATGATTCTGAAAGGGGGATGCAAACTTTTGCCATCAGTTGTTACATCTCGTGAAGTGAAAAGCTGCATGTATGTATTAAAAAACAGATCCATCATTGAGGTGATTTTAAGTTAAAACTGTTGCTTCTGACTAAAATTTGAGTCCTCTATCCATTTTATTGCTTTCTCCAGTTTAAAACTTGTGCTGTCTGAACCAGGAGAGAAATATGCATATATCCAGCACCATTTACAAGCAAAAACAGTCTAAGACAGTTTTAAACAAATATTTCCACAACAAGGGATGGGCTTTTTACTGGAAGAAGTATTATTGTGGATTATCATATTTTGATCAGAAGCTGTGGGTAAAATTATGTATTTGTTTCTTACACACATGGAGCTTTTCACTTCAAAATATAACTGATAACTTTTGAGCTTTCATTCTGACGGCAACCATTCACTGCAGAGGATCCATTGATGAGGAAGTGATGTAAAGCTAAATTTCTCCATAAAGAAACAAACTCATCTACATCTTGGATGACCTGAAAGTGAGTACATTTTCTGCAAATTTTCATTTTGGGGTGAACTAATCTACCTTAGTGAAATGATATTGAATAACACGATCCAAATGAGATAGCTAATATGTTTCTACACAATTATAATCTCTCCAGAAGAATAAATGTTCCTCTTGAAATCTCTTTACAGTGTTTTCCACCACCATAGATGTATTTCATGATGTTCACTGTCCACAAAGGCCTCAATTCATTAGTCCTCATTGCAAGTAACGTGCCCACCCAGCATGCTGCTATCAGAGCCACGGCAGTGCTACTAATAAGATCGTTTGCATATGAGACCGGAGGAGCTTTGGAGAAGAGGGTCACGCTAATGAAGTCCGATCTCATTAAAAGATACAGAGCAAATGTTTGTGTGTGGGTGTTGCGCTGTGCACGCCACAAGAAAAACAAGAGACAGGAGAAAGGTCTGGTGCTTCTGTTAACCTGAGAGAAAGACAAGAATAGATTAAACAGCAGAGACACTGGTTGCATCTGAATTCCTGGATTTAGTGTTTACTGAATTTGATGATACACTTCTCGTTGATGAAGCATGATCTGTAGGTATACATGTGCATTTCTGCATGAATTATGAATACCAAGCATTTTGCACGCTGGTTTTTGCATATGAGTAGAGAACTATGCAGTTGAACGCAGAGCCAAAGACATTCTTATAAAGCTACTGTTTGTATTTATTTATTTATTTATTTATTTTCAGGAGCCATTATTCCAGTCTTCAGTGTTACATAAAGACATACTGCTCAGTATTTTCATTTTTATTTATATAATTATTTACAATACACAGCATATTGTGATTTCCACCTAAGAGGTACGGTAGGTTTAGTTTAAAAGAAAATCTCTCTCATTTCATTCTGAAAGATGTTCTTATTATCTATAACATATATTACCTGCTCTGATGCGAATAGTAGAATAAAATGCAACGCTCAAATGGAAAGAAAGCTGAACCACACTGTACCACACATTCATACAATATTATTTGAATTGGATATCAGGTATGTTGTTCTAGGGTTCTGACTGAAACTCTCTTTTATTATTTAGATGCATTCAGCATTCAATTTTCCGCTTGATAAAATCAACCACAGTGATGCTAAATACATTTGATTTTTTTTACATTTCTTTTACACTTTACCCTTTTTGTAGTTCAAATACAACCAATGAATATGAGTCCTCATACCTGCCTCTCTTAAAAAGGATGAAAAATCCAGTCAAAGGATAAATTTGAGCTTTTCCATTTCAAATCTGCCTTTAGAACTATGCTTCCTGTGACCGGAATACCAACACTGGGAGGGAAACTTTGCATCCGGCTTAATAGGAGTGGAAATAGTGTGTGTGTAGAGAAATTATGACATCTTCAGACCTAATACACAAAATACAAACAGAAAATCTCATAAAAAGCCATTAAAATTATATACATATTTTAAATTGTAGATAAAATAAGCTATAGATTAATTAAATCAGACATAGATCAACTACATTTATTAATGCAAATTATTAAAAGGATTGTAAAAATGTATATTTCCGATTTAAAAATCTAATAGATAGCCAAAGGTGTAAAATAATATACACAGACCTGTACCTATGTATCAGTTGAATTCTGCACATTGTGCTGCAGATTATTAAACACTCATCAACAGCAATAAGAATAATACATATTTCTAATAGCAGGATTTATAGGGGTTAGGCAATCCATTTCATGTTGCGGCAAAGTTCCCATTGGTAAAATGACTCTATTGCACAGCCATCCTGGCTTATTGCTTTAATAAACCATGATTGCTTGTTCATTTTCTATCATTTAATTTAGCTCACCCAAGCGATGACTGGAATGTCCTGAATGATAACTAAATATAACCTCATTTTATTTGTTAAAGGCATGTGTAACTGAAATCTACTGAAGGCCACAAATAGAAAATCAAAGCTCCGAGTGTGTAATGTAATATTTGTCAGAGCCACTAAATGCATGAACTTGGGGCATGCACAGACACATGTGAGATGTATGCTGGCATATAGCCATTGACCTTTGACCTCTGTCTTATGTTCCCCTATAAAATCAGTGCGACTGTACCATGTGTCTTGGATCTTTCCGTTGTCAGTGACAGCGGCTGTCACCACTTAACAACTTCCCCTCTCTTCTCCCTCTCACACACTCACACACTTGCACCTTTCTAGCCTTCACATGTCAACACCGTGACACAGGATCCTAATTGGACGCTCAAGTAGCGCAGCCATTTGTGCTTACAGTGACACCAGATCACAGAGGCCAAACCGACAGCGGCACTAAAAAGTATTTGTAAAAGTATTTAAGAGACACTTAAGGCACACTTTAAAATGTCATTGCACTGGCCAACAAATCTATCTAATCAATCATCCATCCATAATTTATCTACTCTATCTGTATATCTGTTAATCCGTTCGTCTGTCTGTCTGTCTGTCTGTCCTGTCTATTTGTCCGACCATATTTTATCTATCTGTCCATCTGTCCATCCGTAATCCATCTATCTGTCTATCTCTCTGTCCATCTGTTCATAGTCTGTCTATCCAGCCATCAGTCTGTCCATCCATAATCTATCTATCTGTCTATCAGTCCGTCTGTCCGTCCATCCATCCATCCGTCCATAATCTATCTATCTGTCTATCTGTCTGTCTGTCCGTCCGTTCGTCCATCCGTAATCTATCTATCTGTCTGTCCATCTGTTCATAATCTGTCTATCCATCCGTCGGTCTGTCCGTCCATAATCTGTCTATCCATCTGTCTGTCGGTCTGTCCGTCCATAATCTCTCTATCTGTCTATCTGTCTGTCTGTCCGTCCGTCCATCCATCCGTAATCTAACTGTCTGTTCTTCTGTCCATCTGTCATCTATATACCTGTCTATCCGTCCATCCATCTATAATCTATCTATCTGTCTATTCATCCATAATCTATCCATCCGTCTGTCCATCCATTCATAATCTGTCTGTCCGTCCGTCATCTATCTATCAGTCTATCTGTCTGTCCATAATCTATATATCTATCTGTCTGTCTATCCGTCTGTCCATCCATAATCTTTTTATCTGCCCGTCCGTCTGTTTGTCTATAATCTATCTATTTATCTGTCTATCTGTCTGTTCATCCGTCATCTATCTATCGGTCTATCCATCCATCAATAATATATCTGTCTATCCGTCCGTCCATAATCTATCAATCCATTCTTCTATCTGTCCAAAAACTGTCTGGTCTATCTATCTATCTATCTATCTATCTATCTATCTATCTATCTATCTATCTATCTATCTATCTATCTATCTATCTATCTATCCATCTACCCATCCATTTATCCATCAACTCAAATATCTATGCATCTGTCAACATAGCACTTTGTCTATCAAATATTCCAAGTTTGTCTTGACAAATATTGTTATTTAAGTAAATTTTCCATATCAGATCAAATTCAAGAACTGAATGGGAATTTAAAAAGACATACCCAGTTCAATAGTGTATAACAGTAAGTTGCGCTGTTTAAAATTAAGATTAAAATTTGTTGGATATAAGTTGTGCAAATACTTTTTAAGCCACTGTATTCCAGGATTGAAGTTTCCTCTATTAATCTACCCAGTTCAACAACAAAGCTGGTCTCAGGTCAGTGTGTCACGAAGGTCATCGCAGCAGACCAGCCTCTGCACAAATAACCTCTCATATCTCAGTGTCACCCTCAGAGTGCTCATGTCCATACAGACATGTGAGAGGAAACTCCATCACAGCCCTTCAAAGCAGGAGATGCTCAGCTCTTCAGAGGGAAACCTCCATTTTGTTTGCATCAAAAGATGAGAGTACATTTGGACTCATCAGAAGACAACTCTGGGTCCTATCACACACACACAAACATACTCTCTTGCCCTTTCTGGAAGTTCCTCTTATCAGTTGCTCAGCCCATCAAAGTGAGTGGACTGCTATGAGTGGACTCGGTGTTGACAGTTCTTATTAGTTGGGCAGCAAATGCAGGGCTGACAAATGTTTTTGAGTTTTTCTGCTATCGCTCTCCGGACAGCTGCCGGGGATGCAAGGATGCTAGAAGAGAGAGGAAGTCTGTATGATTGCTCAATTTTCAGTGCACTTGGCTTCCCAGAGTTTTGCTTATTTTTACTGACTGATGGTTTTGCACCACTTACTATTCATTCATTCTGTTCTCATCTGATTAAACGCTTTACAAATTAACAGACTGACGAGTTTCCTGCTATTGTCTCTTATCAGAACTGAATACTTACCGAATAGTCTTTCTATTCAGGTTTGTGTGCATGGGACTTGTAACACAGTAGACACAATGCATGCTTGAACGCCCAGCTGTTAGACATTAATCTTTTAAGTGTGAAGTGCAGGTTATTGTGGTCCCTTTCTTCTAATGAGCAGGTGTTTGTGTGCAAAACCTGGTTAAAATAACCTGTAGGGGGGAACAATGTTCATTAAGGGCTTAAATAATGGTCTTGATCATATCTGGGAAGTTGTATTCAAGCCAAAATTTGTATTTATGCTTACGAGTGGTGCTAGGCTTGCAGTGGTTCTCATACTGATGGTCTGTGAAAGATCTTTTCACCCCTGAAAAACACATATTTTAGAAAAAATATCAGTAAATACCCTGCTACAAGATGTACTTATTTTCAAACATGAAAATACATTGAATTTACACTATCAAAAGTTAGGGTCAAATTTAGAATTAAATTTATGTACCTATTTATTTATTTAACACATATATACATGTTACATACAACATATAGCATCATGTCATATATTTTAAAACATATTAAAATAGAAAACAGTTAATAGCAATAATAATAATAATAGTAATAATAATATTTCACAATATTACTGTTTTTCCTGTATTTTTCTTTCTTTTAAAAATGTTAACGTTGACAATTAGTTTAGAATTCATTTTCAAAAGATTACTAAAAGTCCCGTATAAACTTAATAATTTAATGTTAATGTTTTAGAGCTATATAAATAGGGATCATCTCACAAGATTTACACTGATATGTGTGCGTAAGGGAGAGAGGGAACACTGACCTTGGGAGCGGGTGGTTATAAATTACAGGTGTCCACTCTTTAATTTACCATTCACACAAAAGCATTGTGCACAGAAAACAAAACAGCAGGGTCTGGTGCATTGAGAAACCATTCAGAGCTCATTTAATCAATGAGAGGTGGATAAAGACAGCATGACAGGCAGCAAAGATGCGATAAACAGATAAGGACAAAAACAACATCCCTGTCAGTATGTCTGTTTTCCAGGGCAGGTGCAGTTATTTTCAGATACGATGGTTATTGCAGCTTTTTTTAAATGACATGTTTCATGGGTTCCTCTCCTTGCATCTTTCTGTCTCTGTCCATTAAGCTGTTCATTACAGCATGTCCCTCTACCTCTCCAACTCCCTGTCCATCACTCATTCAGATTCAGAGTGACACAGGCGGATTAAGAATGTGAGCTAATGGAAAGACTGCAGCGAACATACGCTCTGCTGGAAAGAAGAGGAAATTAAAGTGAGTCTGAATTGAGATTACTCAACTCTTAAAGGGCCACAATGGCATACCACAGCCATACTTACAGTAGTCAGGGTAGATGTCGTATTTAATCTTGACACAAATTAAAACGAGGCTTTGAGAAATAGAAGTACAGTCAACTCAATAGGATCTACTGTCTCAAGATCTAACTTTCACAGCACAACATGAACTTTAAGATTAACTGACAAATCTGTGTCAAAATTCTATTTATTTGTTTGTTTTTTAACAGTAAACACTATACAAAAAAATGCCGTTTTTTTTAAACTTTCTATTAATCAAAGAATTCTTAAAAATGAGACATATTAACGTTTCCACAAAAATCTTAAGCAGCACAACTATTTTCATAAAATAAGAAATTATTCTTGAGCACCAAATCAGCATATTAGAGCAATTTCTGAAGGATCATGTGACTTACTGACCCCAGACTTTTGAATGACAGTATACACTACCAGTTAGAAGTTTTTTTAAAGATTTTTCTGCTCACCAACTCTGCATTTATTTGATCCAAAGTACAGCAAAAAATTTGAAATATTCTTTTTACTATTTAAAATAACTGTTTTCTATTTGAATATATTTTAAAATGCAGTTTATTCCTGTGATTTCAAAGCTGAATTTTTAGCATCATTACTCTAGCCACATGATCTTTTAGGAAACATTCTAATATTCTGGTTCACTGGTCAAAAAACATTTAGTAATATTATTATGCTCAAGTGATATTTACCTTTATTTTCTTTGTTCATTCAATTATTTGCATTGTTTTCCATCTTGTCCACAAACCTCTCAGACTAGACTGGAACATCCTAGCAGCAGTTATTCTACTCTGAAGACATCTTCAGCTGATCATTAGACTGAAACATGAATTTTCAGATGTTTAATTAAAAAGCTCACTGAATGAAATCTGCAGTAATATCTTGTGGCTTTCACGGTGTAGCTTTTAGCTCACTCTGACCTTAGACTTATGTGCAGTAAATAACATGCAATGCATCTTGATTACAGAGTTTAGCAATTAATAGTTTTTGTTGGAGACTTACAATGTACAATGTTACCTCAGAGATAGATATTTCAGAGAGGTCATGAGTTGTCATTGGTAGGACTCCAATGTAAAACATATAATTACTTCATTGAAGCATGTTTTTTTGGGAAGAACTCAGAGACATTTTGTCAGTGTATGTAGAGGACGAATTCATCCACATGTACTTTTGTTCAACTGCTTATAGATAACTTGTTTTGCGAAGAAAGTTTGAGTTTGCGGGAGCAAACCTGCTATTTAAGTTATAGCATTTTAATGCCACAGAAATCATTTAAATTCTAGGGTTTGAAAGAAGACCATAAAGAAAAAGGTTACATTTGAACACCAGAATATCAAGTTCAACAGTTTCATTTATCAGAAGCTGGTTTTGGACCGAGTTCTTTGGCAGAATCAGAAATAGGAAGTGCAGATTCATTCTCCAGCATGAAGGAAAAGAGTGGGAGATTTTCTGCTTTCTCTTTCTGATAGTGTGGTCTGTGGCATGATCTCTGGATCTCACTGAAACAGTGTTTTGTTCATGAAACACTTAAAGTGGGTAGAAAAAAAAATTAAAATTCAGTCATCATTTATTCAGCTTAATGTCGTTCCAAACTTGTATGACCTTCTTACTTATGTGTACACAAGAGTAAAACTTTTTGTGTAATTCATTTTGAAGAAGTATATATTTGTATAAATACACAATATATATAATACTGTTGAAGTCAAAAGTTTACATACACCTTGCAGAATCTGCAAAATGTTAATTATTCTACCAAAATAAGAGGGATTAAAAAGTTTACATACGCTTGATTCTGTGCTGTTACCTGAATGATCCACACCTTTTTTGTTTTGTTTTTTTGGTTTAGTGATTGTTGTTCATGAGTCCCTGAACAGTTAAACTGCTGTTCTTCAGAAAAATCCTTCAGGTCTCACAAATTCTTTGGCTTTTCAGCATTTTTTGTGGATTGGAGCCCTTTTTTTAACAATGACTGTATGATTTTGAGGTCCATCTTTTCACACTGAGGACAACTGAGGGACTCATATGTAACTATTACAAAAGTTTACATGCTCACTGATGCTTCAGAAGGAAAAACGATGCATTTTTTAAATATTTTTAATTTAGCACTGCCCTTTAAAGGCTACAGAGGATACTTACATGTTTCCCAGAAGACAAAACAAGTTAGATTTAGCCTAGTCTTTAAATTTAAAAAAGTTTTAACCCCCAGTTAATGTTTGATTGACAAGTGATCTGACCAATGATAATGGTGAATCTGCCATTTTTTGTCCAACAAATAATAGAGTAGATTAACATTGGTGGACTTAAACTTGAAAAATGTTGTGTATTGATGTCTTTCCATGGTTGAACAAGGTACGTTCTGATGTTCATTTATATTTTTTCATGCTAGAATTAGTAAAGAGAAAGAGATGATCAGTTCACATGCTGCTTGAACTGAGGCATTACAGCAATCTGTCAAGACACACTAAAGAGCCACAAAATAGTATTTATTGTTTGAATTTCTTTTACAAAAGACAAAAATTGAAAGCTAAAACTTGGTTTCATAACTAAAACGTGCTCTGTCTTGTCTGTCGACATGTTGTCAGTTTCCCCTTTGCTCCGCAATGTATTTTCCACTGGGTGAGAACAACAGTAACAAAGTATTTCCTCAAGTGAAACACTACTGAGACTACTACTAAAAAAAAAAATAACAGTTTTCATACAGCTCCACTTGAAATCTGGAAAGCAGCTCTGTGTTTGTAGACCGCAAGCCAAAGTCATGGATCTTCAAGGCAATTTTCATGCACTACCACCAACTACCTGCCAGCTACAGTAAAAAGCATTACCTGTTTAATAGCTGTTTTTAGTAATATCAGTCTCTATATCAAAGGTTAACAGCTAACAGTGTGGCATATCTTTTTAAAGCATGAATGCTTCTTTGAAGTTATCGAAATCACACATCCTCTTCGGCTCTAAACTCTATACTTGCTTGCGTATTAAATTAAGGCAGAAGAAGGCGAGTTTGCTGGAGTATTTATGCTTTGGTATGAATTCTCAGATATTATTTGCGGTGCCTAAAAGATCACGGCGCCTTGCCTCGTGTTTCAATTCACAGCTACACGTCAAGACGTTCCTCTGAGCTGGGTTGCCATGTTCCAACTAGAGGGAGATTCTATATAAATACCTATTTCTGAATTCACTCACTTGTAAATTATGCAGCATAAGAGTGGATAAATTATTGAGTAATGCATCCTGGTTTAAGGCTTTGAAATCTGGGCTTTTGCCAGGGAAAGGCTCGCAACCTAGAGTGACTTCTTATGTACTGTATATACATTTACAGATTCTATGTTCAGGGTGGCTCGGGGTGGTTACTTTCCAGGCACTGAGCCAGTGATGCTCCCTAAAGATGTGTTTAGACTTCTGTATGTCTCTGTTCAGAGGGGTTTGAATGTCAGAAGGTTGTCCTGTCGATGTCTCTAAGCTGCTATTGTTCATATGAGCTCATAATTAGAATTTTATTAGACTTCAGTCTGTTTTTTCATTGGGTTATTTGTATTATTTTCTTATTATTTGATTCATAAGGCAGTCTAGCAGCATGTCACGGGCTATGTACATGAAAATTAAAATGTAGTGCTCTTATTTGTTGTGATATAAAACTGACAGTCAGACAGTTTTATGAAATCTGCAGTTTAATAGCATATCCTCATACTGTAGAAAATTACTCTGCTTCCGTCCTTTAAAATTGAACAGTCTGTTGTGTCTGCTTTCTTTGATTAATGTCCTTGAATAATGTTGAGAAAAATTTATGCGTGCAACCTTTCAGGGAAAAAAAAATATAGTTAACTAAACAGGCCAGCTTTTGAGATGAACTACTATGTACGTTGTTTGGAAACTATATACAGTATATACTACGAATAAATAAGAAAAAAAAAACTTGTAATCTTGCAAAATGACCCAAAAATAAACCAAAATTAAGTATTTAAAAGAAAAACCTTTGTTTTAGATAATACAACAACAATAATAATAATAACATATTTGTATTTTTACGTGAAAATATTCAAGGTGAATTTCAAGATCAGATTCTTTTACCTCTGTAACTGTCTGAAATAATATAACAGAGCAGACATTTATTTATTTATTTCACCTAAACTTCAGTATCGAATTCAGTTTCACAACAATATGTTTTCTGTCACGCCTACACAAAGCAAAATGCAAAAACTGAGTTTATAGACTCATAGACTGACATCTGGCAAAAAACAAGTAACACTAGTGCTGTGTGGGAGTATTTTGAATAAATATATAAAATAACACAGTTGCCTCAAAAGCAAATACATTGTTAATGCCATACATACTGCAAAAATCAATAGAAAAACTTCTATTTCAACTACTTATTCAACTACTTATAAAACACACCTGCATTGTCACAGAGACAATTACCAAGCATTCCTAGACTGAGACTAAACTGAATCACACTGCATTTTGACTGTTGGGTTGCTGGCTCATTTTTGAAATGTTTGGTTAGTAGTCAGCATACTGACATAGAAAATGCAGAGGCGTCAATAACTGGTGCAGCAACTACAAGATGTGTTTTGGACACCTTAAAAGTTTAGATGCCTCGTCTAATAATTTAGATGAGTGAATCAGAGGATGCATTAGTTCATTCACAGACATGAGCATCTCAACTAAACATTTCAATGTACTTGCCTTTCAAAAACTCACTGAGGCACACCTTCCCAAATTCAAGTCCCATAAGTGCCAGCAGAATAATGGACTGATGTGATATAGAATGGCTGAAGCAACGCAGCATGTGAAGGGTATGAACTCAGAAGCATGAAAAGCCACTCTGGGTGTTGACGGGTGGACTAAAAAAGGCGCTTACAACTTCATTTACATGGATTCCAGTGTGCTTCTACTATACAGGCAGGCTATACATGCATTACTGATCTTGCGTAGAATTTTTCATCCGTTCACTGGTGTAGCAGTGGCTGAGCGAATCCATCACACGGTACTGACATGGCACATGACAGAGGAAAAAAGAAGTCCTAGTCATAGTGATAGTCATACTGGGGAATAATTCAAGTGAATAACAGCCCAGATCATCCACCAGTTGCATAATGGCAAAACTTAGTGATGAATTTGCACATAGAAGAGGAGGATGAGGAACCAGGTGAATCTAGCATTTGGCGTGTTTGTTCATTCTTTAAATGTACAACTATAACAAACCTAGCTGCTTATCTTACATTTTTCTGTTTTTCCAGGAACATGCCTCTTAGAAAACGGTACAAGTTTCAGTGAATGCCTTGTTTGACATGTACAATCTGTTTTAAAGGGTGCCTTGAACAAATTGGATGTCATTTCTATCATCATAAAGGCTATAAGTTCAGTCTTGATAAGCTAAAGTGTGCAAGATAAGACTGTATCTTGAATTGAAGTTTGATTTTCTGGCATTTTTTCTCTGTTAATCAAAAGATTTCATTTTTATTCCTCCTGAGCCTCCTCAGTTTCTCTCCTTGAAGGTCAAATCGAGTCACTTCCTGTGGTGTTAGGCTTAAAGTGTTGCTCTCCAATCACCACAAAACACTCCATTTTCACTCATTCAGCTAAAGCAGTATGTCCATTTTATATGTTACTAAAAATATACATTTAAAGAAGAAGAAGAAGAAAAAGAAGAAGACATAATAATAATAATAAACTGTCATAATTTGTTTACATCCAGCCACACAAAATATATGCCTTTCTCTATATCTCTGCTACTTTTAGGATATTAAAGTATAATTAGCATTGGCAGTGAAGAGAACACATTTGTCTAGGTTTTGACAGTTTCTTCATCTTTGTTTTTGAAATTAAAATCAGAGCACATGTAAATCACTTTCACTGTGAATGTGCATGTTCTGCCTTTGTGTTCAAACGTGAATAACCTACATTCACTTTGTCACATTAAAAGGTTAGGATTCCTCAAGTGGTGTCCCAGTCAAAATGGACTAGTTTCTGTCTTTTCTGTCTATATTTAACATAGGTCACACTGAAAAAGAATTTCCCATGATGCAGTGTGTAGGTCATTTCAATAACTGCACACCTTGGCAAGAGAAAATGTGGATTTGTGTTTACCTCTCAATCTCTTTCTGTGCCTTTTGTCTTTTGCATAGTTGTGATGCTGGAGGGAATAGTAATTAGAACTGGTGAGTGAATAGAGTGAATTGGGTCAAGTTTTTCTCTTTCGGTCAAAAACATCAGTTATTCAGCTGTTTTATAAAAGAAACACTCGGTGTGCTTATAGTCGTGTCAAAACATTCTTTACAAATCATTATACCACACCAAATACAAATATTATAAAAGAGAAGACAGGAGTTGATAGAACAGAAAACAAGTAGTTAAACTTATTCCCATCACAACCAGTTTGCAGATCAGTTGTGTTTTTGAGGAAAACGTTCCAGGATTTTTCTCCATATAGTGGACTTCAATAGGGATCAGCACGTTGAAGGTCCAAATTGAAGATTCAGTGCACCG